>JAPZPC010000050.1:0-222056 GCA_037952705.1 Haplographium delicatum
TTACAGGCTCGGGAATCTTTGCCAGCAGAGTCACGTACAAGAAGGGTGGACGAGAATAATCCGTGGTAATGTACATAGCCTTAAGCAGAGAAAACAATTGCTATACCTTTTTTCTCTTTAATATGTCGCTCAGAAGGTTTTTGGCAAATTGCAGGTCGAGTGCTGAATTCCGACTAGCGTGCCCATCAAGGTGCCCGCTCAACTGTTGGCCGAAAGCCTTCCGAAGCGCCTTGCCGCAGATACAGGGAATTTTAGCTGCCATCCCTGTCGAGCAGAACATTTGTACGCCAGATCTTTGTCCTATTTGCCTAAAGCTGGACTATGTAGTAGTAAGCTTCAAAACCTTTGACTATGGCACCCCAAGACAAATCCAATCAAGAAAAAAGTGACCAATCTGCAAGCTGGTGCTTGGGCTACTTCCAGCCGAATCGTTATGTGACATACAAGGCCAGTCTTTAGATTCTCTTTCGAACCACCAGGTTGTGTTAAGGGGCCTCGGCCGTCCTGCGTTTAATGTATGGCATGGTGAACTAATACGTGGAGAAATTGGGTTTGTATTCGCCAACGATGGTGAAGGCACCCATCCGCAATGGAAGTCACCTTTCAAAGAGGCGGCTGCTAGAGGTATTATACCGTTAAATCTGCCAGCTCTGAAGGCATATATTACTGATTGTGAGCTGTCTTATCATAACTGTATCTGCAGTAATGCTGAAGCAGTCGATCTGTTCCTTCTCGACCTCTTAGACAATTGCCTCGTGAGGAAAACAACAGATGTACGGTATATCACGCTAAGTTATGTCCGAGGAAATCAAAAAATCTTCGAGCTTACTTCTGCGTTTATCAGTACCTTGCAAAAGCCAGGTGCGCTACTTGATATCATCCCAAGATTGGGCAGTGTGATGCGGGATTCCTTTGAAGTTGTTCGTGGTATCGGGGAACGATACTTGTGGATTGACGCGCTCTGTATTCCACAGGACGATATCGTGGAAAAGCCACGCATGATAATGCAGATGGACATGAGTTACAGCCAAGCACTTGTCACAATCATCGCCCTGAGCGCAAAAAACGCAGCATCCCATTTGCCGGGTGTGCAACCAGGTACGCGACTCAAGGGAATTTCTATGGAGAAAGCCCCAGAAACTATAACTACTAATGGTGGACCGGAGGCCTACCTAGCGATACGAGCTGGGTTGAAAGACTATGTGGACACATCTCAATATGACTCAAGAGGTTGGACCTTTCAAGAGCTTTTTCTTTCCAGACGTTGCTTGCTTTTCAATGACCAGCAAGTCTATTTCAATTGCATGGCCGAAGAAGTCAGAAGCGACGTTGCCCTCTTTCCAGGAGAGCAGAATTTGCAGGATCGCAGGATGATATCTAAGTTGTTCTTTCAAAATTCACTCACATTGGCCGAACAGTATCATATATACATGCTACTCGTTGACAAATACTCTCGTCGAAAGCTCAGCTTTGCATCGGATTCGTTGAATGCTATAAGTGGAATTCTTGCCGTTTTATCAAAATCATTTGGGTGGCGCTTTAGAGCTGGCCTTCCAGAGCATCTTCTTGACTATGCACTCCTCTGGCGACCCGGAGATAGTTATTATCAGCGCAATTTCGGCTTTCCAAGTTGGACATGGGTTGGCTGGGCTGGCTGGGTAGACTGGCAATTCCAGAGTTTACTGGATAGCATTTGGAATAAACTCGATTCACATCCATGGAAATGGTTAGAGCTGAGGACAGAGATAAAATACTTGGACCCGTCTCCCAATAGATTACTCGAGGAGCGGCGGGATGTTCTCTGCTTCGACGCACAAGTATTACCAGCTAATCTTTTCGAGATTATCCTTACGACCAAACATAGATGGCCCGGACAGCATGCCAAACTACTCATTTAAGGAGATTTGGCTCAAAGGCTCCTCCCGCTGTGGTGTATTGTATGAGCCATCGAATGAATGTATGGTCCTTGATGAGCCCACCATCTGTTACGAGTTCTTGGTTCTATCTCGCTCAAAATGGACCGCCAATACAGGCATCTTAGCTAGACATGGGACTTCCCGTTCTTGGTATGATCGTATTTATGATCAAACTGTGTTCCTTTTCTCAGAGTGGTGTCTCCTCAATGTTTTGCTAACTAAACGCACTGGAGAGCATGTAGAAAGGGTTGCAATAGGCATGATACACGAAAGTGCATTTTCTAAAGCTCTGCCTACCAAAAAGAAGATTAAATTAATGTAAATAATTTCGTGAGTCCGAGTCAAAATTGGCAACGAAACCAAGGTTACGTCTTCGATTTTGCTACTCAACAATCAAGTCATGACAATTCCAAATTCATCCTTTTTATATAATCATGGTCTGTGTATTGATTCAGTAATTTAAACAGTTACATTCCATATCGCACGGCTCCTAGCCCCAATACGGCACTTTACTCCTGAGTAGCAACTGTGGCATAACATTATAGTGTCATTAAGATTGCATCGCAGTATTTTTGCACTTGAGAACAGACTCTTTGGCGGGAGGATTAAATAGGGGTTCGCTTATTTCCACCACGGTCAAGTTGAACGCGGCAACAGGCTCGGACGGATGTCTAACTTTTGAAATTTGCCATCTGTTTCCAGGTTGATACAGGAATTTCACAAACTTAAAAGAAAAAAAGCAGCTGAGAATCGAAATCTAGAATCAGTATGAATCGTTTCACATGCTCCAGGCTTTGAAGAGTTTCACGACTATCTATGTTCAAAGCGTGTACGTAACTACTGTGGAAGATGGGGCTGCATACGAGAAAATCTATTATAGTACCTGTAGCAACCTCGAGTCACACACGCATCCCAGGGTGGGTGGATACAAAGCTTAAGTTGTGAAATGCGGGGTAGTGACCTGCTAAGTGTTCACAGTATAATACAGAGGAAGCTACAAAATGCAAGCTTTAATAAGCCCGTATTGAGAATCAAATAATGTGTCATGGGGCGCGGATAACGATTTCCATTCTTGGAAACATAGAGTAATACAGTTGTCAGGTTTAGGTTGTCCGCACAGTGATGTTACCGTACCGGGCCAGGACTCAGAGTCTCCGAGTCTTCCGCTCCCCATATCCTGAACGGGGAAGGGGAAAAAAACATAAACAGCGGGGTTGGGGAGCCTATTACGTTGGGGCCCGGTATTTCATATATTTTGTTGGTCAGGGTGGGTCGGGATCCGGGCCTGGGTGGATTGCGCACAGGCACAAGCAAGGCTGAGGCCCGACCGATGTCAATCTTCATCGATCTTCGGATGGTCGCGTGGATCTCGCTCTCTCTAACTAGGAGCTAAACGGTAGCAAATACTGTAATCGAACGGTAGGATATGGGTAGGAGTGCGAGTGTATAGATCAGTACTCTGTGTACAAGAAGGAAAGAATAGTGGTCCTGGTTAGACTGCGCAAAGTCAATATTTCATAGGGGATAGGGACAGGATAGGATAAGATTTATACTAGTATGGTGTCCTATATATAGTATTTATCATATAGTATTTATCATATCGGATGAACTTTGCGACCTTGTTCTACGTTCTTCGTATTATTAAAATTGGCACTTTCCGTGCTAATATCGCCCTATACTTGTCGTCCGGTAGCGTATGTATGGTCTTGTTGGTACTATTGATACAGGTCTCCCTGACTGCCATCAAATTGCTCCTCTGGCGCTAGTGCTATCTCCACGTGACCAGGCCATGTCGTGATTGCTCGCCATTCCCAGATCCACAAACGCCATTTCGCTGTCGCCTCCGCACCCTGGAGAGGATCACGCCCGCGCCCACCCTCACCCACTTGACTCTTCTTCTCTTCTCTGACTCTCCTCTGACTCCTCTCTCTGTCCCCCAGTCCATAGCCCAGCACGATCTACGACTTCGCCCCGAGTCTCTCGAACGCGGGACATCTTTGCTCTGCTTATTGATGCCAAACTCTTGGACGGCCACCCCCCTGCCCAACGGAAGAATTGCTCGGCTCTCCGCATATCAGATAATTTGCATTTTGCGCCTCATCGACCCTCCCCCTCCACTGGACCTGGTGGTCGACTGCAAGCACGCAATCTCGCAGAAAGTCACCTCAGACCGCTGGGAAATCCCGCGCGTCCTCTGCCCCTGACTACCGATTGCACAATCCCCCCCCTTCGCATTCACTCAATCGCACAATCCTCCGTTTCTGACTCGGGCTCGGGCTCGGTTTGCAGGCGGATCGGACGGACTGGACTGAACTGAACTGAACTACTCTGCTTTGCTTTGCGCTGCCCTGCCTTGTTCCTGCCCTGCCCTGCATTGGGCTGAACGGGACTTGACTGAACTCGATAGACCGCCTCGATTCGAATCTTCCGGGACCCTCCTTGTGCACACTCATACCCTCGCATGCCTCACCGGCTTTTCTGCTCAACTCATGGGCACCCATTATGGCGTCAAACTACACCGACTCGAGAGTGCTGCGCCAGTCCATAGAAGAGCCGCCGGCTCGCCGTACCAAACAAAAAACATACCTGAAACCTAACGGTCGTGAGATCGACCCGATGGATTTCGCAATACAGGTCAACGGCGAGGCGAGGCCGGATGACGAAACTGCTCATAGTGAGGATGGGGACCCCCCTTCTCATGAAAACTGCGACGATGGAAAATATGACGGCTCCCAAATCATGTTGGCTTCAACAAGCAGAATGGCAGGCCAGACGGTTGCACCTTTTCTTGCCAAACATATCCCAGGCCAATACGCTCCTCTCGGCGACCAAACTCAACCGAAGACAATTTCAAACAAGGACCCAAATACAAAGTACTGCTACCGACATCGACCAGACTCAAAATGCCGGCGGACGGCAGACGAGGTGACCATGGAAAATCTGCAAAGGGTAGGTGGGAAACTGTCTATTTTGAAGGACATACTAACAGCGCTATAACAGGAACTCGAAACACTGTCGCTCGCTGACCAGCAAGCCATTTCACACGTGTGGTCGCTCTTCTCGGCGGCCCCCTCGAAGCAAAGAAATTTGATGCTCCAGGGAATTCTCACACAATGCTGCTTCCCTCAACTATCTTACATCTCGGGCGCCGTCCGCGAGTTGATTCGAATTGACTTCCTCACGGCCCTCCCCTCCGAAATCTCCTTCAAGATTCTATGTTACCTCGATACAACCTCTCTCTGCAAAGCGGCTCAGGTCAGCCAGAAGTGGCGTATTTTGGCCGACGATGATGTTGTGTGGCACAAGATGTGTGAACAGCATATTGACCGGAAGTGTACAAAATGCGGCTGGGGATTACCGTTACTTGAGAGAAAGCAATTACGGGATTGGAAACGACAGCAACAGCTCCGAGGAACGGGACGTGGCCTGAATGAGTGGTCGCCCAAGTTGACCCCGATACCAGATGACAACGTTAGCACAGATGTGTCTGAAATGTCCTTGAATGGCGTGAATAAGAGGGATGTCGATTCGTTCATCTCCGATGGATTGGTGGATTCCACGGTCGAAACCCAAAAGCGACAACGTATTACTAACTGTGAGGTCGATACCAGGCGGAAATTTCGACCCTGGAAAGAAGTCTATAAGGATCGATTCAAAGTTGGAACGAATTGGAAATATGGCCGTTGCTCCACAAAGATATTCCGAGGACATACCAATGGCGTCATGTGTCTCCAGTTTGACGACAATATCTTAGCAACAGGTTCATACGATGCGACGATTAGGATCTGGAATATCGAGACGGGGGATTGTATTCGAATCCTTCGTGGACACACGTCGGGAATCAGGGCCCTTCAATTTGATAACAACAAACTCATTAGTGGGAGTCTTGATAAAACTATCAAGATCTGGAACTGGCATACAGGAGAATGCCTTTCGACATATCAGGGCCACACCGAAGGCGTTATTGCGGTGAACTTTGATGGCAATATACTTGCCTCGGGTTCTATTGATAAAACTGTGAAGATTTGGAATTTTGAAGATAAATCCACCTTCTCTCTTCGTGGTCACAAAGATTGGGTGAATGCTGTAAAAGTTGACCTAAAGTCTCGAACGATCTTTTCCGCTTCGGATGACTGTACCGTTAGACTCTGGGATCTGGATACCAGGCAAACCATCCAAATATTGGAAGGACACGTGGGGCAAGTCCAACAAGTAACTTTACTCCCAGAAGAATACGAACCAGATGATCTAGGAGCGGAGACTGTTGATGATGGAACCAGTAGTGTTGACAGCACCACTGATCTCGATGAAAGCACCGGCCTTCCTACTGCCACATCTCCATTTGACTTTTGGCCCGCCCCTACGGTCCGACCTCGTCCGCCAAGATATATCTTAACCGGCGCGCTTGACTCTACCGTTCGTCTCTGGGATATAAATACTGGTCGCTGTCTGAAGACATTCTTTGGCCACGTTGAAGGTGTATGGGCTTTAGCCGGGGATACGCTACGAGTCGTGTCCGGCGCACAAGATCGACTCGTCAAAGTTTGGGATGCACGCACAGGAAAATGTGAAAAGACATTCTCTGGTCACGCCAGACCAGTCACGTGCATAGGTCTCAGTGACAGTAGGATGTGTACCGGCAGTGAGGACACCGAGGTTCGCATGTACACGTTCACGAGTGAAGATGGCGAAGTGGATTAATGGGTGGGAGCTGCAGCAAGCACACCTGTATAACCATTCAAAAAATATATATATATGAGTTCTATCTGGTGTTAAATGTTTGATATTGCTTATAGATACCTCATTTTGCTGCGTTTAAGCGACAATCATTGTTTGGTGTGGCAATTGGGCTACTGGACGATTAGGATTTTTAGGGTCAGCATGGCATTATGGATACTAGATTGATAGTTATTAGAAGAGCTATTTTCTGAGTACAGCAATGTACAAATTTTATTGAAAAATGGATGCCGTAATGTCAGACTTAAACTGTGATGAATAGTGACCTGGAACCTAGCTTTTTGAAATTGAGCTCGATTCGGTTCCAAAGTTCTCTCTTTAATTCCGAGCAACTGATTATAAAGCGGCTTCATTGTCGAGCAATTAAACAGGTTTTATACATATCTGGATATATCCTTTAGCCCTATCCTCTAATACTCCCACGGAAGCTTAATTTAACCAAGGTCGAGAAATTCAACCATTACTTTGCCTCCCCCAATAGAAATACCCAAAAACAAATCCAAAACCATACAAGGCCATTCACCAGCGGATATCATTAAAGCAAATCCGTGGGAACATAAACCGTCCCTTTCTCCAAGATCTCCACCACACCGTCTTCATGAGCCGGCAGCAATACAAGCTTCATCTCTTTCGCCCACTCCTTAATCATCCTCGCCGTTTTCACGGCAATCTTGGGAGTGGCCGTGACGCCATCCACCTCCTCCGCATTCAAATAGTTCAAACCATATGTCGCATCACCCGTCAGCAAGTAATTCAAAGCATCCTCGCCCTCCCCACCTCCTCTCACCAGCAAACTCACATGACCTGGGACATGCCCGGGCGTCTCAACCGCAACAACGCTCCCATCCTTCGTCACAGGATAAGTCTTTTCAAACCCCCCTATGACACCGGCATCACCTGACAAGAACTCCGGTTGAAACCCTTTCTTCCAGTGCTGAGGGACGGCGCCATTAAACGTAGCCCAGAAGTGACTGTGGCCAAACGCGTCCCAGTGGTCTTTACTCACCAGCACGCGGACGGCGGGGTCGAGATCCTCCAGGCCGCCGGAGTGGTCGTAGTGCAGATGGGAGACGACGATAGTGAGGTTTTGATCGACGGCCACGCCGTGCTCGAGGAGTTGCTCGCGGAGGCCCTGCGCGGGCAGCGTGGTGCTCAGGCGGCTCGACATGCGGAACGTCGGCATCCACCACGGGAAATACCCCGCGTGCGTGCACTCCTGCGAGAGCCCCGCGTCGAAGAGGATATGCTCCCCCGCGGGCAGCTTCAGCAGGTACGCGTAGACCGGGATGGGAGCCGCCCAGCGCTGGTCCAGCATGATCGTGAGCCGCCGCAGGAAGACGGCGCGCGTGCTGGGCTGCGTGAGGAGGGACGGCCGGCAGCGGATATGTCCTGTTAGCAGCGGCGTTATGGTTATTCCATTGCTGTTAGTGTGTGATGGCACGGTGGGAGCCGCTATCGATATGTCTTCCATGGCCACGGTGGTAGGTCTGGAGTATGGCTGAGATGTTTGCAGAGCTCGTGTGTAACGGCAGATAAGTATGTTGTCTAACCTCACGTGTACGAAGCATATAATTTTTTCAGCTAGCTCCTCAGACCCGCCTGTCTGCAAATTGGTATATCGCGCATCATTTCATGAGAACTATCTTTTTGTTGAATACTTCTCTGTATACATATATGAATGACGATGCAAGAGAACAACGTCTGAACTTATCAAAACAATCAAAGCTACCCCTGTTCGCTTAGGACTTACGAGTTAGCTCTCCCGGTACCGCATACGGTACGGGCCTTGCCTTGTCTTGCCTTGGTATGCACTTATACATGCAAGATTGCTATAAAATGCGAGTCCAAGTAAGTACAAGGAAAGTTTCGGCTCTTGGGTTAAATTCCAGGGAATGGAAGCAAGAGAGTGCTATACATTTCTTTGGCTGGTCTGTCGAATACTTACAACATCGAGAAGATGCCACCAGCTTGCCACTCTAAAACTTATCTAATCGACTGATCGAGGGCAGATGCTGGTTCCTTATGCCATCCGCTTTTTGCTTTCCCCGGATACTTTGAATGAAGTTAGTTATATCCTATTTTCTGTACTCAGATAGTTCTATCTGCGCTCCAGAGTGAGCAGTTGCATAGCCCCACTGATGAGACCGGTTTTAGAACAAATCGCGATGCAGCATCAGAGATAAAAGTACAGCCATGGCTCGATCGGGCTTGGGCATTGAATTGTTTAGATGATTATCCATGAAGTTCTACAGTGCCTGGTCAGCGATTGGTTGGTTTTGCTGCGCAAGGATACCACCTCTACCATGAGGCTGTTGTTCACCTCGGTCGTGATAAGCGCCAGCCTGAATCTAACCTCCTCTCTCGATCGAACAAACAACTTCCGCATACATGCCGACTCATTGACTCAGTATTTACTGAGAAGCTCTTTCAATTTCGCTTTCTCGGATCTGGATTTCAATAATGCGACTGCTGGAATACAACAATGGCGGGTTCAGCCTGACCAAGGACTTCGTCGACGATATTCCAATATATGCTATACTTTCACACACCTGGGGAGCGGAGGAAGTCACATTCCAAGAAATGATAGATGGCTCTGGCAAGCACAAGATTGGCTATAAGAAGATCCGATTCTGTGGAGAACAGGCTAGACGCGACGGTTTGAAATACTTTTGGGTAGACACCTGTTGTATTGACAAATCGAGTAGCGCTGAGCTCTCAAAGTCGATCAATTCCATGTTTTTCTGGTACCGCAATGCAGCTAAATGTTACGTGTATCTGCCAGATGTTTCGAAACCTGCGTCCGACACTAAGTCTAACCAGCTGCTTTGGGAATCAGAATTTCGGAAAAGCAGATGGTTCACTCGAGGCTGGACACTTCAAGAGCTTATTGCCCCGTCATTAGTTGAATTTTTCTCTGAAAATGAGGAGCTACTAGGCAATAAGATATCCATGGAGAGACATATCTGCGAGGTAACAGGTATTCCCGTCAAAGCTCTTCGGGGAGTCCCTTTGTCGGATTTTAGCATTACTGAACGAATGTTATGGGCGGAAAATCGGATGACAACATGTGAAGAAGATAAGGCGTACTGTTTGTTAGGCATTTTCGACGTTTCCATGCCACTTATCTATGGTGAAGGGAGACACAAGGCGTTGAAAAGACTCCGAGGGGAGATAGACAAAATATTAAAAGGTAAGCCCTTCTCTCATATTTGTAGAAGCTCTTAGGATTAAGGATGCATCTAAGAATTGTGAAATTATTGACTAGAATAGGGGCTCAATATAAAGATTTTTCTATTACTTTTAGCCTCTCTACTGTTTCTGGAATTGAACAATTTGTAGCCAGGGACAATGAACTTGCGGAAATACATAAGAATCTTAGCGGCGACGGGACCCGCCGTACTGTTGTTCTCTGCGGCCTAGGCGGAATTGGTAAGACGCAGCTCGCTATTGAGTACGCAAAGCGTTATCAGGAAAACTACTCAGCAATATTCTGGATGAATATTAAGGATGAAACTTCTCTAAAGCAGAGCTTTGCTAACGTAGCAAGGCAAATATTACGCGAGCATCCCTTAGCCAGCCGGTTAAGTAGTGTGAATATAAAAGAAAACCTCGACGAGGTAATTGATGTCGTCAAGGCTTGGCTAAGTCTCCCTAAGAATGCTCGTTGGCTAATAATATACGATAACTACGACAACCCAAAACTAGCAGGCAACAAAGATCCCGTCGTAGTAGACATCCGGAAATTTTTCCCTGAATCATATCAGGGTTCAATTATTATTACAACGCGGTCACCACAAGTTAAAATTGGTTATCGTATGCAAATTACAAAGCTCCGGAATCTAAGAGACAGTCTTGAGATTTTATCAAATACATCGAGCCGAGAGGGACTAACAAATAGTTAGTATTTACTTTTTATTTTATTTTTAAAGCTCTGGTTGTGACTTTAATACTAGATTCCGATGCTATAAAGCTCGCCGAGAAATTAGACGGACTTCCCCTTGCACTAGCTACGGCTGGAGCATACCTTGATCAAACATCAATAAGTTTCTCAGACTATCTTCGCCTATACAATACATCATGGGCAAAACTTCAGCGAAAAAGTCCTGAATTAAGCTCATACGAAGACCGAACGCTCTACTCTACATGGCTGGTTTCTTTCAACCACGTCGAACAACAGAATAAACTCTCTGCCCAGCTTCTTCGGTTTTGGGCATACTTTGATAGCCGAGATCTCTGGTTTGAACTTCTTCAGCATGGCGATTCCGAGGACCCACCCTGGATACAAGAGCTTAAAGACGAGTTAATCTTCCATGACGCGATTCGGGTACTAAGCGATCACGGACTTGTAGAGGCAGACCAGTCTCCGGAGAAACCGATAGAGTCAAGGGGGTATAGCGTTCACGAATGCGTTCATTCATGGACAATCCATATTCTAAATCAAGATTGGGATTACCATCTAGCTAGTTTAGCTATTCGTTTTGTAGGATTACATATTTATGAAGAGGATAAAATCCGGCCGTGGCTAACACAACGGCGACTTCTCCAGCATGCAGCCAGATGTTCGTATCTTGTTTTAAATGGCTCACATATAGAAGATAAGCTGGAATGGGCGTATTGCAATTTAGGCATTCTCTTTATTAACCAGGACAAGCTGCCTGCGGCCGAGCAGATGTACCTAAAGGCACTACAAGGCACCGAGAAAGCACTTGGTGCCGAGCACATGTCGACGCTTAATGCGGTTCATAGCCTAGGGATTCTCTATACCGATCAGGGCAAGCTAGCCGAGGCTGAGCAGATGTACCTACGGGCGCTACAGGGCACTGAGAAGGTACTTGGTGCCGAGCATACATCGACACTTAATACAGTACATAACCTAGCGATTCTCTATGCCGATCAGGGCAAGCTGGACAAGGCCGAGCAGATGTACCTACGGGCTCTACAAGGTTACGAGAAAGCACTTGGTGCCAAGCACGCGGCGACATTTAATACAGTCAATAACCTAGGGAACCTCTATGCCGATCAGGGCAAGCTGGACAAGGCCGAGCAGATGTACCTAAAGGCACTACAAGGCACCGAGAAAGCACTTGGTGCCGAGCACACATCGACGTTTAATACAGTTAATAACTTAGGGAACCTCTATGCTGACCAGGGCAAGCTGGATGAGGCCGAGCAGATGTACCTACGGGCTCTACAAGGCAGGGAGAAGGCACTTGGTGCCGAGCACACATCGACGCTTGATACGGTTTATAACCTAGGGATCCTCTATAAGAACCAGAGCAAGCTTGATAAGGCCGAGCAGATGTATCTACGGGCCCTACAAGGCAGAGAGAAAGCACTTGGTGCCGAGCACACATCGACACTTAATGCGGTTAATAACCTAGGGATCCTCTATAGGAACCTGGACAAACTGGAAGAGGCCGAGCAGATGTACCTACGGGCTCTACAAGGCAGGGAGAAGTCACTTGGTGCCGAGCACACATCGACGCTTGATACGGTTTATAACCTAGGGAATCTCTATAGGAAACAGGGCAAGCTAGACGAGGCTGAGAAGATGTATCTACGGGTGCTAAAAGGCAGGGAGAAGGCACTTGGTGCAGATAATATTACGACTTATATTCCAGCATTAAACTCGATGTGGAACCTCGCCTCTATCTTCGAGCGTCACGCCGATATAGCAAATGCTAGGGTGATGTATTCAAAGGCTCTAGCAGGGTATGAGAAAGCCCTCGGGCCTGATCATTCGGGGTCTCGGCGTCTGAAGGACAACCTTCGTGCATTGGATTCTAAAAACCCTCAGTCAGAATCAAAACGCTACAAGCTACTCAAAAGACTTTGGCTTAAGTAGATCCTTGACCATGCGGCTCTATAACTGTTATGGCAGTTATGGCCGGGTTATGGCAGGGCGCTAGCACTAGCCGAGGGCACACCTGTATTATAGCCGTAGCTCAGCTTCCTCCTCCTTCTTTCACCAGGAGATATCATACACAGTATACACACATCGAGTCTATCGTTGTTTATACCCGTGTTCTTTTCTGCTCGTGATAATAACGATACCTTCTATGTATAATATTATCTTATTTTATTTTAATCTCTATGCTATGGGGAGACTGGGCAAAGATGCGACTTCACACTGACGGATCCCTCAAGCGCGAAACCGCGGGAAGAACCTATTCCTTGGGGCGGCAGCGGAAGACATAGATATTGCTTTTGTCGCAAGAGTGTTGATGACGCATGTCGGCCTCTACCAGTTTTATTCTAAAGAAGAAGAGCAGGGTTTCAGAATTGATACCAAAATCAAGATAGCGTTGGATAAAAGCTGGATTGGCACGCTTCAGGAAGAGGAGGTTGAGTTTCGAGGAGAAGGATGAGGGGAGGCTTCTGGTCTTGAAACCAGTCTAGCCTTGGTTACTTGTGAGTTTGTCCCTTTCGGCTTTCATTGTATTTTAACAGCTCTAATATCGAGTCTAGGGAGGCATCAAAGGGTTTGAAGTTTTGCCTTGTGAGAAAATGGCTACTGGAAATCCTCTTTCAAAGCCGTGAGAAGAGAAGTTGGGACATGCAAATGTCAAGGGTGATTCTCTTCTCCTTGCTCAGAACTCTATATATTCTTCTTTGTATATATTATTCTGTTGTTTTGTTACTCTGGAATCATCGACAGTCTCAGTATTTCATCTGACTCAACCATCATATCTTCTTGCATTGCAAAATCATACCGGGAGATTTTGTGTCACGAGGACATTAATTATCTACTTCCAGATGGGCTTGCCTTGCTGGCGCTGTGCCCCAGATTTATTGCGCAGCGAAGTATCCAAGCCGGACGTATAATTGTGAGGAAGATATAGAAATTATTGCCTCTGTATTTTCTAAACTATAAATGAAATATCTTTGCGCGGGCCTTGTATTGAAGATTGAGAGATTCCATCGAACCGAGGTTACATTTTCCGGGCTCAATAGCTCCTTACAGGTCCAAGAAAAAAACATAGAGGCTACGGGATATTCGAAAAACATCCAAGAAGACTTTACCAATGTTGAAAACCTCTTCCCCATTCCAGACAGTTTGGGTACGAAAATGGATCTATTGGGACTGACATGGGTTGGCAAGAACAACATCGCTGAATCAAATTTCATGCCGTTCAATATAGATGAAATGGCTTAGACTTTCGATTAACTGGTCACTAGTATAGATCATTTAAGTAACCCTGGTGTTAAATAGAATACTGAAAACGTCTAAGAGAATCATCTTTGAATATTGAAGGTTGGTTAATTAGACAGCCGAGATGGAGACATTTTCGAAATTATATGTCGGGCCGGAGTTGAAACAGAAACTCGATTCTTAGTTCTTATAAAGTAGAATGTAGAGAAATAAGATTGGGTCCCTCGAGATCGACACATGTTATATGTAAATGATTGAGAGATAGCTGGTGGTCGGCTCTCCCGAGCCGACTGCCGAAAGATAGTCCAATTCAAGCCACCTGCAGGGGTGTAAATTCCAACAACAAACCAACAAACTCAAAAAGCAACCTCGAATCATATGACAACTTTTCCCTTCTTTCACCTCTGGATCTTATTCCAGAACTTATAACAGGAACATCATCAACTCTTGGTTAAGTTCGTAAGATCACAGCTGAAATTAGGCAAGGGCCAATCAACTGCTCAGATTCTCTCCAGTTGGCGAATCGCAGCTCGCAGTTCCGTTTGATGCAGGGGCATGTCAAGGCTGTAAACCACCTAGGTGATCAACATGAGTGACGCCAAAAGAAGCAAGTCGGACTCCTCTAAAACAAAACAGCATGATAACGTCCTGGAGGAACCGCTAGGCACATCTCGCCATGTGCGAATTGTGACAGTCGGGGCGGGAGCAAGCGGGCTCAATATGATCCACGCTCTTCGCGAGGGTCTCACCAACTACTCCCATGTGGTGTACGAAAAAAACCCCAAAATTGGAGGAACCTGGTACGAGAATCGATATCCCGGCTGCGCGTGTGATATTCCCGCTCACAATTACCAATTTTCATGGAAACCAAATCCTTCGTGGAGCACGTTTTTAGCATCAGGTCCAGAGATTGAAGAGTATTTATGTCGTGTGTGTGAAGAGGGCGACCTTGGCCGAGAAATCAAGCTTTCTCATAAGGTTATCCAAGCCCAATGGAACGAGGCGAAAAGCATTTGGGAGCTGCGTGTACAAAATCTAGAGTCGGGCCTCATTTTGAGTGACTATGCTCACTTTCTTCTTGATGGTTCTGGTATTTTAAAGTAGGTTTCTTGATTCAATGTTTTATGCCATTTTGTATCATGTATATCGAGTTCCTGACATTATACAGTAACTGGAGATGGCCCGATATTTCCGGCCTAAAATCCTTCGAGGGTGATCTCATTCACAGTGCTGACTGGCCAGATAACTTTTCCTATGCTGGCAAGAGGGTAGCTGTCATCGGAAATGGATCTTCTGGGGTTCAAATAATTCCCGCAATTCAGCAAGGTAAATATACACATCTATATCCTCTTAATTTTTATATTGATATTCTTAAGAGGTGAAGAAATTGGTTCACTTTGTCCGCTCGCCCTCATGGGTTGTACCTCCACAAGAGCATACATTGCGAAATTCTGAGGCAGGTGAAATTCTAGATGAGATTGAAATGGATGGCGAAAAGTTTACCCCGCGACAAATCGAAAAGTTCAACGCGTCTCCGGAGTATTACCTCAAGTTTGTGAAAGCCGTGGAAGAGCAAGTCAACTCTAAATTTCCTCTCGTAAGTTTTATTTCGGCACTTCAAATCACTTGCTATCAATTACTAGCTACTAATATATGTCGCAGCTTCTCAAGGACAGCGATCTTGCCGCTACTGCTAAAGAAACCCTTACGATGTATATGACAATGGCACTGGACGATGACGAGAGACTTTCCAAAGCACTGATTCCTGATTTCCCTGTCGGCTGTCGTAGACTTACACCTTCTGTCGGCTATCTGGCCACTCTGACCGAGGAGAATGTTCGTGTTGTCACAGACAGCATTTCTCGGATTGTCCCCAAAGGCCTTGAGATTGGGTCTGGTGAAGTGATAGAAGTTGACTCCTTGATCTGTGCTACTGGGTTTGATGTTACATTCTGTCCACGGTTTCCAATTACAGGTCGGAAAGGTAACTTGCAGGATCTATGGACAGCTAGTCTACCGAAGGCTTATATGTCCACCGCTATTCCTGATTTCCCAAACTTTTTCAGTGAGTTAAAATCGTGGGGCTCCATTAACTTAAACTCAACAAGTTCTAATAAACTGTTCTTATCAGTGTTTCTGGGACCGAACGCTCCGATCGGGCATGGAAGCGTTCTTACTATTATCGAACACATTTCAAGATATATTGTATCTATCATCCAAAAATGCCAAACTGAATGTATTACATCAATCGCACCAACATCATCTGCTGTAGAAGCCTTCTATGAGCACATAGACGTATTTATGCCTCGAACGGCATGGTCTGGGAAATGTCGGTCTTGGTTTAAAAGCGGTCAAGAGACAGGACCCGTGACTGCATTGCATCCGGGAAGTAGAATACATTGGTTCCATATGCTAGAGCAGTTTCGCGGTGAGGATTTCCAGTATACATATGACCAAGGGAAGAGATTTAGATACCTCGGAAATGGCTTTTCGACCAAGGAGCTAGGCGACGGTGATAAAACCTGGTACCTAGGCACTCTGAAGTCTAAACTTTGAGACTTTTATTTTGTGTGTGTGTGTTTGTGTGTTAGTGGGCGATGCATTTTTATTTCTGGGGTGGGACACTCAGAATACGATATAAGTCGTGATGAGATGAAAGCCAATTCACTCCTTGGAAAGGAAATTTTCAATCTTCCAAAGCTTCTGGAAGATTAATGCGATGTGCAACAAAGCGGGGGAGGAGGTGAATGTTCGCCATGTGACTTGCATATGCAGTTCATGCAAGGCTATCATTTCAGACGTCGATGAAGAGATGTCCACTTTTCACAACCGAACTCTTGACAGTTCATCATTAATGGTACCAATAATATTGGTGCTTAGGTCTTAAAACTTAAACTATATGAATACAATGCGCCACCTACTTGGGTGCTTATCAGACAAATCCTAAGGCGGCCAATTTCCACATCAAGAAATTGGCCCAAACACAGATCCTAAGTGCCTTATTCAAAGTTTATTCCATATGTGCATTATCCCGCCTCGCGACATTTTGCGAGTATTTTTCGAAGACGAAGGGGGGGCTTCCAGGCGAAACCCAGCTTTGTTTTGGTAGCAGTATCTACGGGAAGGTCTCCTCTTCGACAAAGGAATTTACTCCGTGCTTCCAGACACTGCTCTAGAACCACCGCGAAGATCCGCGATCATAGTGAAAAGACGGTGTCCTATGAACAGCACACTAGTGCCACCATATGAGTGGATGGAATGCAGTAACCACACTGGCAATGTCTGGGAAGCCGAAACTGGAGCATTCGACGTAGCCTTGGGCTGCATGAAAGAAGATAATTTAGGATTCATCCATGCCATGACAGCGGTAGGCGGCTCGTTCCGCGCGTAGAGGGTCCAGGCAGGCGGCCAGGCACTCCAGCCGCTTCACGGAACAGCAGTTGACGCAGACCGACGGCAATACATCAGCACCAACACAAATGACGCCTGCAACCTTACAGCGACGATTAATGAAGTTAAGGCCCATCCCCCGGTGAGAGAAAAGCTCGCGCCACCGAGTCAACTTGTGGAGGAGTAGGCATTTTCCCCAACATTAGCATCACGTGGGTATGCCACACTGGTGGGGCGGATTTCGAGGCTGTCTGCTTTTGTTAAGATTGACATCGGTTTGTCGAAAGGGGGCTGATGGTTTGAGGAAGAATACAAATGGGGTTAATATCGTTGGTCTCTTCATGCCGCACCTTGGGAGGGTCCTATGCTATCATTTCTGTTCAGAGGCTGGCTAGCAGAATATTAGAGATTCATAGATCCGCAAGACGGCTCCGACCTATGCCCTTTCTTGGATTTTGGTAGCTGCAAGGTTCACGTGATGCGCCCTTTGCATGACCAAAGATTTTGTCTCACAAATCCAACACCTTCAGCAATCGATGAAAACGTCTGAACCTGGCCTTTTCTTAAAGCCACATCAGCCGCATTCTGTGTATGACTGGTCTGACCTGGTCCGCGTGCCAATAGGATGCGTGAGAATGTGACCCGCGTGGGGAAGTTTCACCAGATAGGCTGCCATGCTCTGCGCCCTTCAACACCACAGTCACGGCTCGGACTGACTGGCCAATATCTATTCCATTCTTTCCTTTTCCGTTAATTAATTCCTTGATATTCCTTTGGCCAGGACTTTTTTACGAGGCCCTGAGTAGGGGTGGCTGTCTTACCCCGGCGACCACATTGGGAGAATGAATCATAGGATGAGGCGCATGGCTATCCGTGACGGCAGCCTTTTCCCAAGGCTGCTGCGTGACTATTTATCTTGCACATTTCCTTGAATAGATTGACTTGGATTTTTCTTTACGAGTATCACAATACACTACTTGTCAAGTGCTCTTATCATCATTTGTCACGCATCTTACCCACCACATTTAACACAAATACATAGGCCGGCCTCGAGCCGGGCGCCCAAAATCACCTTCGAAGAACACGAAGTGACACGAAGTGGTACTTACAATGCCATTCAACGAGCTGCACCGCAGAGACTCATGGCCTCCGACGATTGTACGGATCTGCGATGAGGAGACGGGGGCGACCGAGGTGGCGGATGCGATTGACGAGGACCCGTTTTCATTCTTCCTCACCTCGCCCGACGACATCGAAGATATCGAGGATTTTCTCGACGAAGATCTCTCTGCAGGCATCGAGACACCCGAATCCAACTCACCGGTACGATCGGTCTCGCCATCAGCCCTGCAGCGAGATCCACTTCCCGATAACGATAACGAGGATGACGAAGATGACGAGATGGGCTTATCCATGCCCCTCACCCTGAAGGAATTCACCCTGCGCCATACGAGTGGGCGTAAGTCGAGAGCAGAGCAGAGGTCAGAAGACAGGCTGAAGGGGCTTGGGATTGATATTCCGGAGTTTTCGGCTAAGAGAGGCAGGCCAAAGGTCAGGCTTACGCCTTCTCGGCATGGCCGAGGCCGAGGTGAGACAAGAAGCTTGTCCGTCAGAAGGAAACAGAGTTGGAGGGAACCGAGTCCAGATATTTGGTCGATTACAGAGGAGCGAGAGAGCGAGGAAGAGGAGGTGGAGTTGAAGAAAAAGATTGATATTGAGACACCTATCTCGACTAGTGCACCAGCGAGCACGAGAATTGGGGGGTTGGCTATGAGCAGCCCGAGCTCGAAGCCGAAGTCGAAGAAGAGAGTTCATTGGGCGATTTAAAGGCGCTGATATTTGCATTGCTTGGAGTTTGGGGGTAAAGGTTTGGGTAATCGTGAGGTAAGGGGTTTGTTTTCGCATTCTCTCGTTCTCCTCCACAGCTCTGGTCTCCTGTGGTGACGTAATTGGCGGCATTTGCATTTGCATCAAATTGGCATGGCATATTCATCTTTCATCTTTCTCTTGGGTTTAAATTATTACGGGGATGCTGTCATAGACTTGTTGGTCAGTTTGCTGAAATATTCAAACACTCTTCCCGGTTATAGCATTTAGCATTGCGATCAGTTTGTATAATACAACAAATACATCCATACCTTACATTTTACACCCGAATCTTCAATCATTTTTCCAAGTACATATTTAATGATATAGGAAGTAATATATGACCCGTTACAGCTGTTTCCTGGCATATAGTCGGCTTTTCTGTTCATAGTGATACGTCGGGATATGTAAATAAATATTTATCAAACATAAAAACTACCAAAATACATCGGTGAAGATCTGACAATTTCTATATATGCTATCTATATATCCGTCATAATCATAAATCATAGGACGAAGTGCAGTTTCGTCCTTCCTGGGTATTTCTCATGACATCATGAACCATGAAGACGTCAATTCCTCTAACACTGATATCCCCCTCCAAAAAAAATCAGATCGCTTGATAAGTGCTCCGCGCAAAACAAAGTATTGCAATTTCGTAATACAAATCCCAATCCCAAATAAATATCGCTAACTCCTTTAAAAAAAAATCGAACCATCCAGCTCACAAGCCCGAATCAATCTGGTCCAAAGTCTGATGTTGATAAACCTCATTGCCCGTAAAGGTGCCCCAATCCACACATGTCTGCCTGACGGCACTCGGAATCTGCAACTTGGCGATATCGTCCGGGCGTTCCAAAATGGTCAAGTAAAGCCCCGCTGACACATGCCACGCAATGTGGCAATGCAGGGGCCAGGCACCAGGGTTGTCTGCCGTGATCTGGAGCACCGCGTACCCACCTGCAGGAACGATATGGACGTCGCGACGGGCCGGGTTGGAGGGGTTGACGATGTTGCCATTCCACGTCCCTTTGCCGACGTCCAGGATGAAACTGTTGTGCCCGTGGAGGTGGATGGGGTGAGCGACAAAGCCGGGGTTGTTGAGGAGGATGCGGATGGAGCTGTTCGATCCGAAATCAAAGATGTTCCACTGAGGGTTGGATAATGTTAGTTGGGGGTTGGAAATTACTAGAGGGAGGGGATAGTTTATCATGGATAAACTTAGCTTACCTCGGGATGTAAAGGGTAAGAGTTGTTTCCATCGTTGGAAAGGAGGAGAACTGGTTGGTTGTAGTCGGTGCGGAAGGAGACATTGTTCATTGACCAAAGCCAGTATCCGGTGGCGTTTTGGCCGAACGCAATATCTACTTCTTGGGAAACTGGTGGTGACGGGTCTGGCGTAATGGGATACCAAGGCACGGTCATGTTGAGGGGGTCCTATAAATTCTTCAGTCGTTGCTCCCATGGTAGGTGGTGGTATTCCCAGATTCCACTTACATTTTCGCACTGATACTCAACTGAATCGACCCATGCCGGCCAAGGCGTGGTGGTTGGCATTCCTGAGCCCTCGGAAGAATAATAAACAATCGCAGTAGCATCTGGTTGATATGTCAGTGAACATGGGACTTTAGAAATAGAGGAACGCATGAAATATGAGCCCAAAGGACTCGAAACTCCCTGAACGAGAACATCTGTTCTCTGGCCAACGGCCAACGTCACGACTTTGCTGAAGTTAACAGTCTGGCTCATGGCTTTGGGTCGAAGGATATAACTTACCTGACGTATTGTATGGAATAATTGGCACAAAATCATTTGCGATCACTGTCATCATGTGCCCGTCAATCGAAAAGTGTTGCATGCCCTCTGCACCGGTATTCATCAGGCGAAGCCTGTGGACCTTCCCGGAAGTAAATGTGAAGTTTGCGATTCCTGCATTGTCATAACAAGAGGATGTATCTCCTGGATCAACTCTCGAACAGTTGAAATTGTTCCTCCCTTGAATAAGGTTATTGTCAGAAAATGGGGTAGTATCATTCTTATTTGTCGAGATGACGTCCTCAATGATGGAGAAATAGTCCTTGTGGAAGTAGTCTGATAATATGATCGGTCCCATATCTATGTCTGTAGTTAGTTTGATTCTAAGTGAATTATATTTTAGTTCATTTCTGCGTACCAATATCGTAAGGAACCGTTTGAGGGCCATAAATTATCATGGGTCCAACGAGTCCTCCCGCATATTGTGCTGAGTAGTGAGAATGATACCAACTGGTCCCGTATAAATCGGCGATGAAACTATACGTAAATGTTCCTCCGGGAGGAATGGGACATTGCTGAATACCTGGGACACCATCCATCCATCTGGAATACGAAATCAGTCACCCCCTACGAACAAGATACCAATTTGATGACGTACTGAGAATTCTTTTGTAGCATGCCATGCCAGTGAAAAGCTGTTCCCTCTGGAGGATCACTAATTGAATTTGTTACAGTTACTTGAATCGTATCGCCCCTAGGTTTGTCAGTCATGCAGGTGATAATGCCGAATTACTCACCAATTTGCTTCAATTAAAGGTCCAGGAAACTGGCCGTTGACTAGTAGGACATTCTTCAAGTATCCATCTGGAGATCTCTGTTCTCTTGAAATTACAAAGTTGTAGCTTCGCACGACTCTGGTTGGCGTTAGATATTGGCTGCTTGAGTTTTATTCCTCACAGCCTTACCCAGTGTTTGGAGGATCTACAGATGCATTAGCTTTCCTCATAACCCAATTATTTAATGATTCGGACTTACTTTCTGTAAAAATAAGTCGCAATTATTATGTGTGTTACCATTCAAATGTTGATGAAACGCACCATCTGGCCATTTGTTAAATTCCGTCCTTCAAGGGCAGATTCCATACAAGAAACTCACATGGATTTGTATTGTTAGCAGTTCTTTCACCCCACGGAAATTGTGCGGGGGCCTGTATAGAATATCAGCGTTTACTATCAAGTATAGAGCAATATGAGCCCCGAAGCTTAGAGTCCATGACAAACTTCGAAATGGTAGAAGAAAAGGATTAGAGAAAATTTCAAAGATATATTCAATTAAAACCCCGAGATTGATGAGTGAATACCAAGCTGGAGCATAACTTAGATAAAATTTCTACTAACATCATTTGGGGCAGAGATGAAGGGGTTGGAAAGTCGGGGGTAGTTGGCTAGAGATTTGGGTTCAGTTACGCCTCAAAGTTGAAGGTATGAGGACGTCGTATACCTTGACTAGAGACGAGAGAAGTCAACCCTAGTGTAATCAGGGCTGTTGTCCGCATATTTTGGCTCGATAAATATAATAGATGAGGTATTCTGTTTAAAATGGAGGCAAGATGAAGGCGTATGTAAAGATAAATTGAGTAAAAATAAGATAAGGGATGAGGTACAATACTGAGACCAAATCTTCAATATATATGACATAAATCCCAGTGTTTAGTATCAAGAGCAACCAAGGCATATTGTAGCAAAAACAGCCAATAGCCTCGTGGATGGGAACTAAAACCTTTGGATCAAAAAGGCAAGGCCTACATTGACCGGGACCCTTGTGTTCTATCTGCAGGTCCGAAATTTCTGGGAAGGATGCCGGCATCCTTTCCATAAACAGATCTGTACACGCTTGTGATGGAATTGTTGAAGCACCTACATTAAGCTTGCATGCAGTGCACGAAATGGGCTCAAATCGACCACACAGCCTTTCCTATTTTAGAATTGACAATACGATAGAGTCATGAACTGCAAATTCGAATTAAAACCCCATAAACAAACACGTATAGATGTGTAGAATAATAGAGCGTTATAACGTTTCCACGCCAACATCGTGTTGATACTATCAACTCCGGTAGGAAACGCTGTCTTATTGGGATCATTAAGAGTCCTCAGCCGGGGGCCCCAACTGGAATCTCGACCCAGCTGACGCCGCTGAGCCCATCCAGTGTGCTGAGAGTATACCCTGTAAACTTGGCTGGCCAGTTGCTGTGAGATTTGAAAAGAATAAAGAGGTTGAAAAACGGGCCTTTCTCAAAGCAAACCAATAGAACAGATGGCGCCAGAGGAGCGAGATATAATATTTTGAGAAAGTTATAAGATAATAGAGATCTTAAGATCCGGCTATCACGGCATCGGCCTGAAACATCGAACCATAAAATGAGAATACTGGATGAGAACAGATGCGCGATGGAAGTTTTGGTTGCTGTAGCGATGTAGGCACTAACCTACAGGAAAGCGAAGATATATATTAACCGCTGACATCCACTGTCCTATTTACACCTCCATTTGACAAAACGCCATATTTTTTGTCATTAGGCTATAGCAATCTGTTTGCTCACAACGAATTACCTGACTTCGCCAAAGGTCGTTGACGCCTTGCGGGCTATCCTGGAATGGAATCCTTTCATGTCGGCAATATAAAATAGATTAACAGCTGGGATATACGTATCCTCGATTGGGAGCCATGACGACAGAAACCTATGTCACGCCGGCAGAGATACTGCGCTCTGAGAGAGCACAGTAAATACAACATCGTAGCTATGGAGATAGGAGTGCATCGCGTGCTCTGCGATCGCAAGCGTGGCAAAGCTGGCAGAGTTCAAGAAAATCAGGCGCGTCGTAGAACAACGCGTACGGCGCGGGCTGAGAACTTCCTGGACCCTACCATTGGCTTAGATCGGTCACGGTGCAAATGAGTCCGCATAGACAGATGCGATTCAGATCCACGGGAGATCCTGAGCTGAGGCTATCGTCACGATCAATTTTGCCTGTAGGTATTGTACTGTAATGTGCAGTACTTGGTGTAGGTGAACGCCAGATAGTGCAAGGAAGCGAAAGTCGCCAAGACCTGTATGATTGATTGCATAGGGAACGGGACGATAGACAGATCAAAGTATCTTCAGCAAAGTTGAATTAGTGGAAAACCATCATTGAAATTCTACTGCACGTTTTGTCACTTCTTTTGTTCTTTTTTGACATAAGCCCGAGTTCATCACCGCTCCAGTGGGCGATTGAACTCGGCCTTACTTCCAAGTGGGCACTGGGCAGAATCCAGGGAATGACTTCTCTGACCTGAGATACACAGATCATTACAAACTCAATCATTTAATTATATGATATTTTTATGTATCTCGCATAACTCGATCCTGTTGAGAGCAATAGAATCCATCACTGGGTGTCAATCTGTTATTTCCAGCGGAGTCACATGACGTTCTTCGACTGTATAGCCTGATATCCTGCTCGGTAACACAAAACTTCCAGCTCCCGAAGAACGACGAGGATTCTAAGCTTCTGTCTTATTCTACCGTCCCATTAAGATATTGGGCTAAACATAAACTATTGGAAATATCATTCTGTTTTTTACGGTTGGCCGTCTGTTCTTATCCATTGCGACCCATTTCGACTCTCTCCTCCGTTCCCCTAATTTCTTGACCATCACGCTGGTTTATACAGGCGAAGCGTAGGAACTTACTTAGTCTCCATTTACAATGAAATTTCTTGGATATCGTTGATAAATAAATAAAAACGTCTTTTTCCCTTTAAAATGCAACATCATCAAATTTGTGTACAACTGCGCCCTAATCTACCACGATGTCCTTTAACTTCCCCTATCTAGCTTCTCCCAATCACTTACACCCCATTACCATCAAGCCTTTCCCGTGCTTCCCATAACATCCATCTGATACTCCACCAGCTCTTGAATGAGGTCCGTCCCTTTAGACATCAGCTCCGTCAACGGCACCTTGCCGGTATTCTCAGCCACATATTTACTATATGTGTGCAATACCAACTCGTTGACGTTACAGCGGGTCATACCACCTTTGATACAACCTTGCATGATCTCGTCGGGGAAAGTGTTGGTCCCGTGAAGCACAAGGGTTGACTTCCCTTTTGTCGCCGCTCGGATACGGTCAAGCCTGAAATAGGGGTCAGTCACTTTAATAAATAAGATGAAGAGGGTCCGAGAATAAATGAACAATAAGAATAGAGTGAACATTTGCTTTGTTGCACATCGCAAATTAATTAAAATGCCAGCTAACCGCTAGCCAGTGTTAATTCTCCTAGATTAAGATTATGTTTCTCGGTTGAAAACTAGGCGAAGATGTTCTAAGAGGTAGGGAGTAGGCATCTAGAGAATCTACTTGGTTCTCTCCTAGCTCCACGCACAGCAAACGCAAAAAAAGGTAGAAATAATGAACAAATAAAACTCACCTTGGAAAATCCAGCTTAATATTCTCAATACCTCCATAGTTTCCATGCACATTTCCAAAGGCCGGCGCCAGAAAATCAATTCCGGTATCTACAAACCTTTTCGCTTCGTCCTCGGTGGTTAAAAGCCCCTCCAAATCTCCCGTATCCTTAACCCCGTCCTCTCCACCATTAATCCTCCCTGGCTCTGCCTCGGTCGCTATCCCCCTTTCGTGCAAATATTTTGTGATCCTCTCTGTCTTCTCCAAGTTCTCCTCCTTCTCGTAGTGCGACATGTCCACCATGATGCTGTCGAAGGGGTATTCTGCCGCGGCGATGATCTCTTCCTCCGATTGCGCATGGTCCATGTGCAGCACGATGGGGACGGAGGCTGTCGCGCATGCAGCAGCGGCGAGATGGATCAGGAGGGGGGAGTAGTGGAGAGCCCAGGGGAACAGAAGGATCTGTGCAGGGGACTTTTTGGCTTCGGCGGCGCGGACGACGGCGGTGATGGTTTCGAGGTTATACTGTTGATCGTTGGCATCATTAGAATACAGTTTGGATATAGGACTCATAAATTAGGGAGTCATTGCATACAGATACAACACCAATTACTCCATATCCCCCTTCCTCTGCTGCTTTTAGCATCTTGACTGCCTTGTTGTTTTCCATTGATTTGGCCATTTTGGTGGATGTTATTTTTTTTTTTGGATTGATATACTGGGAGAGAAAAAAGAGAGATTATATGAGAGATATATTTATTTATATTTACTTAATGAACCGGTGATGATGCCGGCAAATTGAGTTTCCACCCCGCCGAGCATCGCATACAGCAAGTGCAAATGGTGGGGTCTCAGATAGGAATTTACCCCACTATTCATCCGTAATGGTCGGACGAAAAAACTCCTGCTCTTCAAAACCATGCACTTATAACCAAAAAGGGGTTTCAGAATTGATATTACCTCTATTAATTACTAGATGGTAACCTCTTTTCTTGGTGTCTTAAATTTGAACATTTCCCATCGTAAAGTATATTACACATAAGTTGAAGAAGAAAAGTAAACATTATATGGAAATTTCGTTACGAGGCAAGTTTCCCGAGCGGACGGTTTTCCCTTTTTGTCCATCCGGTTATTTCCAAAAGTTGGATTCTTGAAGATTGTGGCTCCACTTCTACACGTAATACACCACGTCAAGTGGAATACTGGTGTGTAGGCTTGTAGATGATTGTATTCGAAGGAAGGACAGATAGAAACCTCTAAGGTATATCCCCTTCTCTGACTAATCGAGACTAGCGTGCTAATCACGTGTCGCCCTGTACAGACAATGATACCAACGAAGATCGAAAAGTTTAAATTAAAACGAAAGTGAATCTACAGCTTGAAGCAGAATGCTGGACACGAATGTCATCTTTCTTATTCTAAGCTGTCCCTATAATCTCTAACCGCCTGCTCAAAACTAACGTCGGGTTTAAATCCCAACTTATACGCCAAGGCGTTATCAAACTCAGTACCCCAACTTCTCAGTATTCTCTCCATCTCCACATCGGTTTCCTCTTTCAGCAGCTTCAACTTCTCTTCTCCGGCTACTTTCGCTAGCGCATCCATCATCTCTTGCACCGTAACCCCAATCCCGGGCATATTTACTACCCTTCTGTGACTTGGTAACTTCTCGCTCTCCACCTGCAGCGTATATACCAGATTCTCCGCCAGCGTCTTTGGACTACAAAGCCAGGACCGAAATTTTCTATCTTGCAAAGGAATAACACATTCGATGCCATTCAACGGCTCTCTGATCATACCACTGAGAAAAGAGCTTGCCGCTTGCGTAGGTTTACCTGCCCTCACGCTAATTGTAGGAAATCGCAGACAAAATCCATCGAAGAATCCCTTGCGAGTGTAGTCGTTGATGAGAGTTTCGCAGATCAGTTTCTGCGCGCCATAACTGCCTTCTGGCGTAGGCAGGACGTTTTCATCAATAACTGCTGGTAATGGTTGACCATATACAGCTTGTGAAGATGCATATATAACCCTTAGCTTCTTCTCACCCGCCCCAACGGTATACTTCTTTCTGAGGCCTTCAAGAAGATTCTCCGTGGCCCTGAGGTTTACTCTCATACCGAGGTCAAAATTGGCTTCAGAACCGGATGACATAATCCCGTGGAAAATGTATACAGCATCGAGGGGAGAGGCCGATGAAATGAGATTTTCAAGTGAGGAGGGGTCGCAGAGATCAGCTTTGAAAGTGCGGAGCACATTGTTTGGATGTTTGGATTTCTGAGGGATGGGAGGTAAGACTACATCTGTGAGATATAGCTTGTATCCTGGCTCTGCGAGAAAGCGTTCTGCAAGAAGCTGGCCGATGAAGCCTGCCGCCCCAGTGATAAGTATATTTGGCATTGCGTACCGAGATTATAACTTGACACTTTAACAGCTTGATAGTATAAATAAACTATATAAACTTTCTCGAAAATGGTTTGATAGAGACCACCTCTCGACTCTGGCCAAATGATGCAGCGATATATGCGGGGGAGAAATTTGCAAGTAAGTAACCCGAGGAGAGGGGTCAATCCCACTCTAGCTCCGAGCTCGGCTCGGTATACCCGAATAAAGTGAGGAATCAATGTAAGTGGGATTCTAGAAGATAGTTTTGTTCTGGATAAAAGCGTATCGTTTTCTAAAATGAAGGCTTTATACAGGTGCTCCCCTTTTCTACTCCGGAAAGGCAAAGGAGCTAGTTATCCAGTCACTTTCTCCACAATCAGCCTTTCCAAAAGTGGAAATAGTCTAGTTAAATTACTCTCTTATATTTCAGATATTATACAATTTCTCTCATATACAAGTTCGCATCGCCTCCAATTGTTTCTCTCCATCATGGTGCCCTCGTCCTCAACTGCACGCCATGCCAGCTTGCCACCATATCGCCCAACGCCTTATTCACTAACCTCTGCTGCTTCAGCATAGTCAATCCTTTGAAAGAATCACTGACAACCTCAATGCCGTACATGCTTCCGCAGCCTCCCGAAATATCCTGCACCTCTAATTTCGCTGGTTTGAATTCGTTAACCAGGATTCCCCAGATCTTCTGTTCTTGCTCGTTGAGATGCTCCGGCATTGATAACAAAGGCATATGAGCGGCGGACGGCGTGGATTTTATTTCTGAGGCTTCTTGTGCTTGCGCATTCTGGGCCGCTGATTCTTGTGTACTGTAGCCTTTTCCGCTCGTAATCCCATGGCCTAGCCACTCTTTCTCAACGCCTCTCCAGGTATTCGCATACATGTCCTTTCTCCCAGCTCTCTTCCTGGTCAAAGTAGCAATCCCCATCCCTTTCCTTCCACTGGCAGCACCAGCACCCGCACCGATTCGCGCAGGGCAAATCGACGTAGCAAGACAACTACTCTTTGCGTCTGCCCCTTTCTCGCCAGCAATTCTACATCGAATAGCTCTGCCACCACGCAAGCAAGTCCTCAGGCCTACGGAAGTTGTTCTTTCCATTGTCTTCCTCCGTTGCTCGGTTGTCTGCGGATTGGTGCTGTGGTAGAAGAATTCCAATGAATTATCTTTTTGGTAGTTTTAAGCCCGGATTTCGGATGCTTTTCGCAGTCGTTCTTGTTCGAATATTTGACTAGGTTCGGGGTATAGTGGAAGAAGAGAGGATATTGAAGATGGTATATGTGCCTTGTTCGTGCAATATCATTGCTACACCAGTCAGGTTCAATGCAATGTCATCGCCCTTTGTACGTAGTAAGTTCGAATTCAGCAGACTCGGCATTTATCCTTGTTCGGTTGCTGACATATCCACAAGAGCTCACCCCTGCACTCGCTACAACTACCCCACCAAATACCACCCAGAAACACCACTACGAATCAATGTTAATGCATTTATAACCTCACTCGCGACCTAAGCAAAAGCAGCAGAAATACGTTTTTAAATAAAATAAAGCTGGCCATATATCTCAACAGCGTTCTAGCCCCAAGGAAAGAAATTTTAATTGGAAAAAACTCTTATAATCGCCGCCATGCTTCCTCTCGCGGAATTTCCCAAGACAAAACCACAAACGCAATTGCTCAATCACTATTCATCCGCCACCATCAATTCTAATGCCATTACATACCATCAGGCTTACCCATATCTGATAAAAATATAATTAATATTCATAGCTCTTTCTTCTCACTCCCAGCTTCTTTATTTGCCTGTCCAATCTTCGAAACTCCAAGTCCATAATCGAAAACCAGCGACTTGCCTAGCATCCCCGCATATATCACTAACCCTAATATCCCGATGCTCAATAACCCATTGATACCCCCACTTCTAAAATCCTGAGCTCCGCTTCGAGTGTACCAATTATATGCCGCCCCTATAATGCTGACATCCATCATTGCGGCATGCAACTGCATGAACTTGACACTTCTGGCCTTAACTCCTCTGGTGTTGACTACTGCACCAGCCTGTAGAACACCAGACACAACGGCGGGGATGGCAGTGATCAAAGCGGCAATGGTGAGGTAGTAGGAGAACAAAGTGTTAGATTGGATGATATTTTCCATCGGCGTGGAAGTTAGGCTGGCAATAGGCGCGATGACGATAGGACATAATTCAGCTGTGTGGGTAAAGAGGTCGGCCACGGAAGCAGAGAGGAGGAATGTAAATGGCATGTGAACAAGAGCCGGGTGGAGGGGAGCACTAGTGGAGTTGGATACTTGTGACTTGTTGGAAATGGAGAGGGGCACACATACCCGCTTGAAGACATCTTGTGGAGAGGTGGGAGTTTCTGGAAAGTTGTATGGGGCCTCAATTTCGATATGATTCTATGAACACTCCCTAGAAATCTTGCTGCAAGAGATAATGCTGAAATTGATGCTGTAATTTGATCGTGGCGACGTTGAGGAGATGGACACTTATAAAAGATAAAAAGTATGGAAAGCCCTCCAGTCGGAGGTTCAATGTGAATGACCCGAGTGGTGAATACTCTCACTAAAAATAGATGGATTTGCTTTCCAACTTAACTGTATCGGGGAATAGAACTACACGTGAGCAAGGGGCAACCTTAATTCTAAGCAAAAGGAACAGCGAACATGGTTACAGAACCCTTGCCATCATTCCACCCTATAATTATAACAATGCGAAATTTATATTTCATAACCTTGTACCCCTTCAATATAAGAACTTGAAAGCAGTTTTGCTACTTCTTCCTGTCAGGAGATTGTTTACACCATCTTGGGTCCATATTCAAATGACTGGCTTTCTTCGTTGCTGTGATTTTAACGATCAACGTGCTATTGCGCAAACACTCTCTACTTCGAATTGTTGATTTCAGGAGTGACAGAGGCGATTATGCTTCTTTCGCTGCCATAGCCTTTGTAAACTCTACTAAGATCCGCTCTAAGGTTGGGGAGCTCAATACAGACCAAATTATAGACTACAAGGGCTGAAAGAACCAGTGAGATATTTCAACAACGTACAAACTGACGATGCTGTCTATCTTATCAAGAGAGGACCGAACTATCAATCTACTGGTAAAATCTGATATGTCTTCAGGGCGGATATCATGGATCATTATTAGCAGCTGGTTCTCAGTGGAACAACGAGTGGTGGTCGTCCAGTTTAGTAGTCTGTTCATCCATGACCTGCTGGGCATTCTGTACGGTATCTACGCGATGAAGTTCCGGTAGGTTCGCGTCAGCATTTTGTTCCTCGGGATGCTTATCCTCAAAAAGGTCCTTTATTGTTCCTGCACCGGTAGCTGCTTGATATACGGCGAAGCTTGTCGCAAACTTTAGGTGCGCCCCGAGTTGAATAACATCAAGCATGTTAACTGCGAAATTCTGACAGTTGTTACTAATCACGTTGTATGCGGGTCGCTTCTCCCTCATGTTGTGGATCACCATTTCGCCTTAAAATAAAACAAATATTAGATCGGCATGTCAAGGCGGGATTGACATATACTAACCAGCTTGTCTGAGCGCCTCGTCTGTAAACCTCGTCTTCCCAACCTCGAAAGTATGCCACTCGCCCGGATCGATTCTCTCGTTGATATAAATCACGTCAAGCTCCTCATCCATCCACAGCTCGTGAACATACTCCCCAACGAGAACAGCCCAGTGCTGGGTTGGATCAGGATATTTGCCTATTCTCTTCGTGATCATCTTCCCCAAACTAGATTTCTCGACGAACCCCATGCCTGGGACTGCATGCCAGCCTATATGGACATCTCGCAACTCGACATCGACGCGGGCCTCGCCCCATGGTATGACGTTTGGCTTCTTGCCGAGGCCGAGGGAGTGTTGCAGTGAAAGTTTGCCTTTGAGTAATTCGTCTTTGCCCTTTTCTTTACCCTTGACCCATTCATCATGTCTAGAGGATATTAGGATGTCGCCCCTGAGAAGAAGCGTGTTTGGTACTGCACTCACAAGAATTCGCCTATTTTAGCACGGGTGCCGTGATGCTCTTGCTCGGGTGACTCAGACATCCTGCTGAATGGCGATCTCAGACTGATTGGAATAATGACACTGGGTGATCCCAGAACTTCGAGAATGATGTCGTAGGGGTCTCGGAGGCTCGTTTTAGAGTTGGCACGTGCGATGCTAAGAGGATGATCAGAGGAGCGTTACCATATTAGGGTATCTAAGCGAGTACTGAAGCCGGGGTATTCGAGCCTTAGCAAGGACATTAAGGAACTAGCCAGAAAATGTGACGTACAGAAGCAGCCGATAGAATAGCTAGAAAATTGATCAGACTAAATTAAGTATAATGTAAATTTTCCACAATCCTTTCTTTTTTTCCCTTTTCCTTTGTATTGATTTCTGAGGCCATTCAAGCGTGAGCCAGCTCTTGAGCGAGCTCTTCATTGCAAGAAATAAGTAGCTGATAGTAATGTAATGATGCGGCCCTTTCATACGTTGTTGAGCCTTTAGTATTTTAGGGAAAAGACTCTCATTTTTTGTAATAGTTACATTAATAACCCACTAGCAATCTATTCAAGCAATATTAGGGAGATAGCATAATTTGCTCTGAAATAGAGCTTGTTTTCTTTTTCTGCCTGCCCTCCACTTCAGGACTAGACCTATGCAGTTGCCATACTCTCAGGTAACACAGATATATCCAGGCAACACTACCATTGTCGCCGCGTCTACGATAGTCGGTGTTTAAAACTAACATATATTAAAGAAACAAGCAATTACATCTCGGGTCTGAAATCGAATCCACTCAAAAGTCGAACAATAATGGCGGAAATCTCCATAGGTGGACTTGGCCTGGTCAGCCTTATCGCATTGTTTCAAACCTGTCACAGGGCATATGAAGTGTTCATCACCTCTGCAAAAAGCCTTGGTCGGGATGCACATCTCCAAGGCGTTCATCTGGAAGTTGAAAAACAGAAACTGCGAATTTGGGGCCAATACTTGGGCATATCTCATGGAGGCCAGTGTCGACTCCTTCGCGCCCAGTCATATGAGACCCAGCGCTTAGTCGTCATTCTACTTGACTGTATTAAACAGCTCCTGGATGATATTGATGTTATTATGGTGAGGTACGGAGTAAAAATTGTCAACGACGGAGAGGATCTCGACCAGCCTACAGAAATAGCTCTGGGGGATTTGAATTTCGATGATATACGATCTTGCGCAGCTGTTAAGATTGCGCACCTTAAGAGAACGGAGTCAGAACGCTCCATGACCAAGTCAGCATCTCGGCTTGTCAAGTTACGCTGAGCATTGAGCGATAGTTCTAAGCTTAACAAACTCGTTGACGACCTACGTTTCATCAACAAAGATCTTTGGGTCTGTTTACCGAGACAGCAGTGGCTCAAGCTAGCTATGGGACTGCCTTCTGTAGTACTTCCAGAAATATCAGATCAGGCAACATTGGTAATGGTGCAGGGAAATGCGAAGGGCAATGAGACAACAGCGCTATTAGCTGCGTGCTCAGACCTACGACGCGCTGCTCTGGTAGCAGCTACAAATGTGTCCAGAGAGGATTTTGGAGATCATTTGAAACTCTCATCAACCCAAGTCGCAGCCCCAAGCGAGTTCAATAGTGGAGTACCAAATGTAATTGATTCCAAAAGTAGACATATTGCGTGTATCACAAAAGCCGATGGAACAAAGGTGGCGGCAGTTTTGGAATGGAGATATGTGGATCGAAGCTTCAACTTCAAGGAAAAAGAAACAATTCGTTCACGTATTAAAGCACTTGCAGTGCTTCTTAACTCAGAGCGACCCTCTCAATTTGGCCTCCTAAAGTGTGTCGGTTTCTTTAAAGACGATCAGCACATGACTCAGACTGCGGTAGAGAGATTTGGACTCCTTTTTGAGCACCTGGCAGTACCAATATTTCAGACGCCCTCCGATGTTACCCCTTCGGATTCTCTACACTTCCGACCACGCTCTCTGTCTGAATATATCAATGCTACCGTCAATCAGCCTCCCTATCTTGGTGACAGGTTTCGTATCGCCACTGCACTTTGCGATACCGTTCTTCAGATACATGCCTCTAGCTGGCTACACAAAGCAATCCAATCCTCAAATGTTTTATTCTTTCCTTCAAAATCTTATAATTCTCCGGTAGATCTTGATACCTCGCGACCGTTTCTTGCTGGTTTTGATTTTTCGAGGCCAGACACTCCTGCTGCGTTCTCATTCGAGCTCCCTAAAGATCGTACATGTAATGATTACCGTCATCCTTCGCTCTGGCTGACAGATGCAAATAGTACTACACTAAGATACCACAAGCAGCACGATATATATGCACTTGGTGTAGTTCTGCTAGAAATTGGAATCTGGAGGTTGGTAGGGAACCTATCTAACAACTTTCGTGATCCGAGGAAACCGTTGGTTTGGAGGGATCACTTATTAGAGTGTACGAAGTTATTGGGATATAAGTGTGGCAAGATCTATCAGGAGGTGGTTGAGACGTGCCTAATTGGCTCTCTTATAGAGCAGGATCCAACTGGTCAAGAGTTGAGTGGTGGTGAAGATGAATTCTCTACGAAAAAGTCCTTCCTTTTTGATTTCGTATATAAGTTGGGAAAATGTTATGCATGAATAAAGCAGGATACCAGAAAATAGCTTGAAACTCGGGTTGGGCAATGAAATTCACACTAGGAATATTTACGTCTGTTATCTTCGTTGTGTACTATCCCGAGCCTGCCTCATCTCCATTTCGCGAGCTTGCATTCCACGGACCCAAGGGAAAGGAGAGTGGCTAGCCCATCCATCCTCTATGGCTATAGGTAATACATGCCTGCCACCTCTTTCTCTCAATTCTTCACAAATATGGTTCCGGTTCCACTCGAAAATTTCTATCAGAAACTTTTTAGATTCCCTGTCCTCGAGCAAAAAAGGTGGATCAGCAGTAAACACAATATCCAGCGCATTGTTTCCGTATAAGTTGGTAATATTCGGGTCAGCACCAGCATTCAAAAGAGCAGTGACAAGTTCAGGACTTCCAATGAATGCTGCGACATGAAGTGCGGTGTTCCGATTTATATCCGCCCAATTGAGATGCCGTTTTTCAGGAAACCTTGTAATAAGTAAATCTATTGCCCGTCTACGGCGTGAAGACGCAAATGCTTCTGTATTGTAGGTATCGCTATGACTCCAGATGCCTGCTGCCATCATCAAAGCAGATATCTAATTCGGTTCGTCAACAATGAATAATTGATCCGGGTCCTCTTCCCTATTTCCCAGGCGAAGAAGGTAATCTAGAGGTTCGGGCCCCATTACCGATGCCCGAGAAATGAAATGGCCAAATAAAGATATGCCTTTAAGATGCATTCCTGTAATATGACGTCTGGATAATAACAATTCGCGGTCTGCCTGAGGGGTGAACTCAAATAAACGATCTGCTACCATAAAATTACAGTGAGCAACCGCATTAGCAAATGCATTCCTACCATTTATTTCTAGTTTGTTATCCAAGACCTGAAGTGCACCATGATCAATGAGTATGTCGATACATTCGGGATTGTTAGAGGAGAACGAAACCATGTGCAATGTGGTCCTCCTCCATTCGTCAAGAGCAGTTGCACTTCCGCCATATTTTAGCACGACTCTTAAAACGTTAGGGTCATCACGCAATGCAGCTTCATGAACAAGGCGATGTTTATCCCAAATCGAGTGAGAGAGAGGAAACGTTATATATTTGAGCAGGGTCGATTCGTCCCCCTCTTCCACTTTTGCCATACTCTGACCCAAGCCCCACAAGATGACTTCTACAATCTCGGCCGCACTTTCAGAAATAGCTCTTGAAAAAATGGGTTCATAGAAATCTTCAAGTGTCGCTAAATCAGGAAAAGTCGTGGCCTTCGTAAGAAGGAGCTTGAGAGCTTCTTGTTGCTCGCCTATTTTCGCATTATTTTTGAGCATTTCTATTTCATTCCAGTTGATCAGTATAGAGCAAACATACTCTTTTTTCAATTCGAAAGAGGGGTGGTTAGAAAGGGGTTCCAAGAAGTGATAATATCGTGTCTACATGCGAACTGAACCGGCGTAAGAGAATTTGGACCAAGAAAGCTCATATTAGCACCTTTTTCTAACAAAGCATCCACATATATCAAATTATTCATCGCCATGGCCCATACGAGTGGACTTCCCTGGAAATAGTCTCTTAGAAAACCAAGAAGGCCTCTTTTTTGGAAGACATGAGCGTCGATATTGGCACCGAGGCTAAGAAACTGCTCAAGAACTGGCCCAGGATTCTGTAGCAAACCAAGCCAATGAAGAGGCGTTTCACCGCCGTAATATGCCAAACTAACATCAGCTCCAAGGTCTAGTAACGCTAATATCTTAACCTCCCTACCAGCACGACAGGCCATGAGTAGAGGAGTTGCACCATCGGCATTTCGGGAGTTTTTATCAATTCCAAGCGTAATACAATAGCGGAGGACTGAAGTATCCGAACCCTCGGAGCCCGCCACGAAATGTAACAAATTGTTCTCATTTACGTCTTCATCTAGAATACGCTGAAGGTGGGACAGATTAATGACGCTCTCGTCATTAATTCCGATATCGTTAAATTGCGTGTAGTCGAAGACCGCCGCAAATCCATTGTAGATTCTGCTTCGGGCTGACGAAACTAGTCTGGCAAATGACGGGTCTAGAATAGATAGAACCTTAAAGGCGTCAGATGGAATACCAAAGGTAAAGATGACCAGCAAGCTTAACCACTTTCGAAAAGGTAAGCGATGAGAGACCTCAGCACCCGCGAATTGTAAATGTTGGCAAAGCAAAATACACAATCCCGAGTTACCAGTTATTATCGCATCTTCAAGGATCTGAAATGCACGTATTTCATCTTTCTCAATTCCGAATCCTAACATATAGGCGTAAAAGAGCTGACAAGCCGCTTGCCCTTTTCGATATGTTGCTGGAGAAAGTCTAATCCCATAAAATTTAGCGCGTTCTAGTTGTTCCAGTGAAGCGTCTGAGTCCAGCTTTTGACAGGAATGCAAGCCGCCAGCAGTAAAACCCAGAGCAAATTGCTGGAGCTCGTCTATCAACATATCAACAGTGAGATTTTGAGGCTCTGTGTCTATTCTGGTCAAAGCACAACACTCGTCACAAGGGGCTGATAAGCAAGAGCTATCTGGTAGTATCGATGAAAGCTCGTTGACCAGACGAGAACGAGTAACTGAATTGAGTGAATCTTCATGCTTCATAGTTGAAAGGCGTTCCTTCGATCAAATAGGCAATGTCAGTAAGTGAAGACTATTTTCTTCGTTTGGGGAGACGTTATGAGATAAAGAGAGTTTTTCAACTTACAATACTAGGAATCTGGGAAATGGTAGCTATGGACGAGATTAAATTGAATTGATCTAGAGAATCTAGAGGCTCTGTTTCTTCACCGGACTCTGAAGCTTTTTCTTCAGCCTGCAGATTGATTTGTAGTTCCTCCACAAGTCTTGTAAGTGGATCTGTTGTCACATTGATTGTGTCATCAATAGAATAGAGGTTGTCCATAAATTTTAGTAGGACAGCCTTCACATTTTCAACAAAACTATCCAAAGCCCGCATTCTCTCGGTGGGATCCGCGAGCAAGTAGCAGGCGGTCGCCATGACTTGAGACCCAAAACCGAAAGAGGGCATATTAGAAAGTTCCTCACAAATTAGTGGAAAAACACAATCACTTTCTTTCAAGAATCGAATTGCAGAGGTCTTTTCGTCTTCCGCCCAGTCCGCCGGTACCAAGTTCATCGCTTCGAACGGATTTTGACCGTCCAAGCCAGTTCGCATCATAAGAAGTCCAAAGGAATACCAATCGGTCGCTGCAATTGCATCGATATCCATGAAGTATCCTGGGCACTATCCCAATAAATTTTAAGGCTATTGTGTAAATTCCAAAGCAAAACCGTCTTACCTCAGGAGCACACCACATTTCTGTTCCACCAATGAAGAATTTCTTATCCACATGTGTTCTTTCAAGTATGACCGAGCCCCCAAAGTCAGCAAGTTTTGGCTCTAACACACCGTCCTCCCCAATTTTAATCAGAACATTTTCACTTTTGAGATCCCCATGAAATATCTGTGCTTCATGCAGCGCATCCAGTCCGTCTCCCATTTTAGCACAGATAAGGGTTTTAGCAGCCACTGAGAGTGGAGGGTTGTTAGGCTGATAGTCTGCCAAAGTGGTCTCACAGTATTCGAGCACAAGAGTAGGCCACATTGGTAAGTCACTGTCGTTGCCGGCACCAAATCCATTTTCCCAGATGATGGCCTGCAATTTGACGATGCTCTCATGATCTCGCAGGCTTGGGTGAATAAGAGCAGATATTTCACGGCAGATCGCATAAAGTTGGCCTTGCTCAGAAATATCTATCTGAGAAGCCTCTTCATGAACAATGAGGCGTTTAAAGGCAACATAGGTATTTACATCCAGTAATTTCCTTTGAAAGAGAGGGATTCTGGGTAGAGATACCACTAGATTCATTGCTCTGTAGCTTGTCGGACGTACCCGGTGTTGAGAGACTGAGAAGGATTTTCCACGTCCTATTGGAGTTCCAAAATTATCTGACTTCACCGATTTAGGATTAATTCCGAGGCGCTGGAGCCAAGATATGAATCCTCCATAGGTTAGACTGCCCTCTGTAACATCTGGTATGGCTAAGTTATTGTCGTGTAATGTTGGTATCATTGGACTGGATTCTGAAGTAGCTGCCCATGGGCCTGGCAAAGTAGTCATGATGAGTCTTGGTTCAAGTTTTGGGCGAGCTCGGACGGGGTTTAAATGGGCGGGATATATCTGCCGAAGAATTGAGATAAAAGGCTACACGATCTGGAAGATAGACAATAACTTTGAGGGTACTAGATTATACCATAACACTGATCACTACCAATTCAGCCGCACGAGGCTGCACAAAGGTAAGCACCTCAATATTATGCATGTGATCGCTGGCGAAGCTTGGCAAAATACTGACCTCGTCGCGTTCAGTATCGGCAAAGCGAGGCTGGAAGACAATAGAGAGTAAGAGAATCCATGAAAAGATAGCTCCTAAGTAGTACAAAAATCATGACTATGCGTCGTTACTGCATCTGGCTTCTCGGCCTAACGTGAATTCTTATGACGTAGATCAGATCCAGCAGGTGGGAAACTTAATTTGGGAATGCGGAGAATCAATATGAAGTCTCATTCATTTAAGTTACCATCTGAGCATAAACAATCAAGCAGGCAACCACTCAGTATGAACTTAGATTAACTAAATCCAAGCTTGAGGTCAAGTTCCCCAAAGGGCCTAGCGCTATTTGCTGTGATTTATTACCAGATCAAGATTACAGCTGAATACACAAGATGTAGTGGTTAAAGGATTCAAGGATTTTACTTGCTGGTATCCTCACCGAACAGCGGTAACGGACACCCAAGACTTCTTGGAATGCAACATGCTGTACAGTAACAAAACAGCTTATAAAAAAACCACAAACTGCAATGCTGAAGTCAAAATCTCACTAACGCCCTCAATATTGAATATCAGTCAAACCAAATCACAAAGACCTACTCTTAGCCCAAACACCAAATCCAGAGAAGGGAAAAAAGGGTTCACAACGGCCAGGTGACCTAACCTATCTAAACCTTCAGCTTCAGCTGCCATCTCCATGTCTCACACTGCCACAATACTACACTGCCTCACCTCATTCCCCAACTCTTTAACACCGCCATAAGCCGCACGGCCTTCCATTCCGTTCTGCGAGTTCTTCAAGTCGGAGCAAAACCAGATACAGACTAGCCGGGAAAGAAAAAGCAAAAACAGCAAAAAACAGCAAAATTTCCATAAAGAGGAAGAACAAGCAAAAGCCAAGAAACCAAAAAAAAAGCAATTACAAAAATTACACAATGATGCTCTCATCTGCGTGACCCAGGCGGTGAGATTCAGAATACACTAATTTAAAAAATAAGGAAAAAACCCACGCTTGTCAGCTTAGCCCTACCAGAAGTACCGTGACCGTATACGCATGCACGGTCGCCATGCATGTCTCTTTCATTTTTGTTTGTTTCCTGTATGGAGCGATAGTGCCAGATATACACGCGCGTTGGTAGGAGGCTTGGGTATCGCTCTCTTTTCGTCTGCTTGCTTTGCCGTAAGATGTTGTGAGATGACATGTTCAAACAACCCCCCGCCCCCCGCGAACCCCCCACAACTTTCCTTACCTTCTGTACCAGCAAGCCGTGTGTCCATCCCACCAATTTCTCTAACCTATGGATGCGCAGCGTTGAGGCCCTGTTACCCCGAAGGGCCCGTGTAGAGATGGATCACCTACCTTGTTATCACTCACCAGCGGGAAGATCACAAATCGTAATAACAAATCACAAAAACAAAAATCTGAAATGAAAACTTTTGCAAAAGATCACTTCACTTCAATGCACAGCAGAAATATGAACCAGATTAGGACAAACGTGTGATATCAATCTATCACCACCAATTGACATTTCATAGGCGATATTGACTATCTACGCCCTACGTATCGTACTCTGCCGCTGGTCTTCTCATCTTTCCAAGCCCATCTCGGCCTGGTCTAGCCCAGTCCAAAGGTCGAGCCCGAAACCTGCCTGGCCGGTTGCCTGCCGAGGAGATAAAAAACCCTCAACTCAACTCAATTTGTCTCGAGCCTAGCCTTCGTATCGTACCAAGCCCCCCAAATGTTGAATCGAGCCTTTTGCCTCCATCCACATCCCATATCCACATAGGTATCCATGGGACTCCGAACACCACCCAGTAACGACCAACTTTTTACCAAATCCAAAAACGGTGAGAAAGAACTAGTCGACCATCTGCAATCTGATAGGCTCCTGATGAAAAAGAATCCGCTTCAATTCCTCAGCTCTTCCCCTAAGCCACAAATCTCCAACACTATGGAGGCCGAAAACTCAAATAACGAATAATTAAACCCAGTCTATGTAAACTGATGGAGGAGAGAAGGCGCGCTGAAAAAGTGAGCTGCACCGAGAAGAGGCAAGCATGCAGCAATAAGGACGCTCAAAAGTACAACCCACGAAAAAGAAAACCAAGCAGAAAAATAAAGACCTGTGCCCACCGCGCAAAAATGCCAATAACAAAGATAAATTTCAAAGGAAGAATTTCTTCCATAAAAAGTGGGTCGAGTTTCTTCACCTCCGACTCGTTTGCCCGATTTCCCGAACCCCCATGATGGATTGATTTATTGACCACGCTCAGTGAAGAGGTAATCAGAAATTTTAAACCAAATCCGGATCTCATTTCCTGGATTACCACTCTGAATAGACCAAGCCATATCATCGTAGCGGAAAGGAAATCGTTTCGTCATTTTGTAAATATCGATATCGTAATCGTATATCGAGGCCGCTCGAAAGGGTTCAAGATTAACCTCGAATTGCTGTAGCTGCATGAGCGTCGTGAAACGGAAAACCCGCATGCAAGTTGTGGTACATCGGGGACGTACCCGATACGAAGCCCGTCATCGGGGCTGGCGAAGCAGAGCGAGACGCCTGCGTGCTTGCTTTTTGCGTAGTTGGTGGAGAGCGTTTCTCCATCATTAAAGGAGAGCTGTCGGTGGTAGAAGTTCCGGATTCAAGCACGTATCCGTCTTCGTTGGTGCCATCGAACTGTCCGGAGCGGAGCGTACCATCCTTTAGTTGAGGGGAGTTCCTCGAGGATCCAAACTGCAGTAACAATTAGCTCATGAGTCCTATGTGGCCCGGTGGTGTTCGCTTTTACGTACAAAGCAGTATTTATCAAGCAATTCGTTATAGGATTGAGAGGCCAAGACTGGTTTCTCGGTACCTACGGGTCGGGGAGAATCCGTTCCACTGGCAGTACCTTTGGCAAGAATCACTTTGGTAGGTGATGTGGCTTTACCCATCAAGTGGCTGCTTGATATTGTGAGTGGTGATGCAGTTTCATCAGCATCCGCAATATTCTTTTTCGAAGGATTTTTTGTCGATGCCTTCATTGTAAGACCATTTCGGTCACCTACAGTAGAGTTGGAAGTATTCATTACCGCAGACAATGAAGCACCGAAGTCATATCGATTCCCGAATGCCTGTCCGTGGGGTGGCTGCAGCCGCCGGGTAAGATTGTCTGATCCCAAGGAGATGGCCGACTTGACTCCCTTCAACCTGAGCGAGGTACCTGATTCTCCGAGATAATCGTGGACTGGCTGTTTAAAATTGTCAAACTGGTACTTGCCATCAAATCCATCGGCGAAGTCGTCGAACGTAGACATCGACTTGGGTCGATCGGATACGAGAGGGGACTTCTTATTGCTTCTGGGTAGCGAGTGGAGTGGTCTTGATGACGCTCCTTGCGACCCTTTCTTTCCGTTCTGTGCCTTGAACTTCTTCTTGAAGTCCACTTGGAAGTTTGTAGAGTTGTTGTTGTCCCAATATTCTTGGCCATTAACAGAATACTTTACACAGAAGAACATTGTCTTTGCTTCCAGGTTGGCTTGGTCAGCAAGTTTGATATTAAAGTTGAACCGGTCATATCCGTCACGCTTTGGCTGACGAATATCGTGATTATACTCTGCCACAACTTCTGATGTAGTCTTCCAGTAATCCAAGGTGAAGCGAGCAACGACATGTTTATTGAAAGCCAAATTAGCAACGGCAACGCTGCCGACTAAATTTTTGTTGTCTGATGATAGGAATACTCTTTCTACACGGATGGGAAGTGAGAGGCGGATGGGTGTCTCAGCGGGGAAGTTTGAGACCAATATCTCCCATTCAAATGGTGGTGATCTTCCTCCATCCTCACTAAATGGGAACTCGCTATCACTATCGTATGCCTCGACAGGTGAAGAGCCAGCACTGACGGCCAGAGGGCGGTCAACTTGGAGAAAGTGTCGGACGTGTTCGAGGTGAGAGTCGAAATGAACCGCCTTGCCAAACGTTGGAGTGCCTGGCATACTCGAAGGACGCCGTCTCGCCGATGCTGGTCTAAGGGCTGGTCTGACAAGCTCGCCTGATTTCTTGCGAAGCATCGGCGGTTTTCGCCGTGACCGTTCGGGTTCGTCTTCATCACTTACAGATTCTTCGTCAGATCCGGTAGAGGGTGACTCTGGTGATTGACCTTCCCTCAAGTTGACGAAAACAGAGGAATCAGTCATCGATCTGGTGTGAACAACCTTTCGTAGAGCTTGTACAGTTGACTCTTCTACATGGGCAATAGTTGGCTTGTCTTCAGATTCGGATGGCATGCGTAAGGTTAAAGTTTGAAGGGCGGCCGCAGCATCTTCTGGTTTTCGATTCGGCGAGCTTTCTCGATGTTGTTCTATAACCCTAATGGCGGCTTGCAACTCTGCCAAATTTGATAATTGCCTGCCTCTTGAACCTTTTCCTTCCTCATCGTCACTCGAGTTTTGGGCTGAGTCTGGGGGGGATATAACAGCGCCAGTAGGTATCTTGGACTCGTCTGTGACAGGGGGTGGGGACTGTCGAAGACTACCTGAGGTGTTTAAACTACTGATATCATTCTTTTCCTCATCCGCCGTCCCTGGAGGTGTCGGTTCGAGCGAAGGTTGAAAGGAACTGGTCTTGACCGATTGTGTCCGTCGATGTCGAGTAAGATAGGAAGCCGAGCGTGGTAACTCAGGCCTACTCGATGCCGGTGGACCTAGTGGCTGTCCCGGTTGATATGACGAGCGGCGGCTGAGGTTTGGTGAATGAGGAGTTGAGGCAGCTGGAGATCGCTGAGAAGGGGGAGTGTAAGGCATCCGTACGGTCGGTGCCAGAGATATTAAGCTAGATATAATGTGCACGTAAGGCTATTCGATCGACTTCTGTGTCGAGGAGTAGACTTTTTATCTCCTGCTCAGCATTGAATCGCTCGATTATCTCGGCAAAGTCTTGTGTGATGGTCTTGTACTAAAAGTGAAGGAGAACAAGGTTAGCCGGATCCTAGATAGTGCGAGGAAGAACAGTGAATAAATTTCAAGGTGAATTGTAGGGTGTGGCGAATTTGGAGGGGGAGGCTAATCCGGGCGTAGGCGCAACTCTTCCAACTTACAAGGAGGGGATGAGTCTTTTGTCAACTCTCCCAGACGGTGGCACAAATGGAGAAAAAGTCAAATATTCCCAGGAACAAAGTCAAAGTACGGCGTATTCCAGCTACGTACTTGAACAGAGTAAATATTAACTCGAGAAGTCGCGACCGCGGGTCGAGTTTTTTCGAGGGAGGGAAGTCGAATTCGACGCAAAGATATAGATTCGGATAGGTAGGAAGAGACGGTGCCAAGATCAAGTCACTCGAATTGCAACTTTTCTCCTGTTCCTTCTGATTCCGGCGGTGGCGGTCGTCGTCGTGAGAGGAGGAGAGTGTGAGGGAGGGAAGAGGGAGGCCGGAGGACGAAAGTAAAGAATAAGAGTTCGCCTCGTTTCGATTGGCGAGACAAAAGCCTTTATGCAAATGACGTCTGGGCTATTAATATTATGCAACACCCAACTCGGAGCCAATGGACAATGGATTGATCACAAAGCCGCACAGGAATTATGGCCGTGGACGGTCACAATGAAATAACAGTGAAGAAGGCTGGCGAAGGCCTAGATAGAAGAATGGATGGCGGCAGGTGAGGAGATGTATGGATGAGGAGGGAGGGAGGTGAAGGATGAAGAGGGTTTAGAGGACGGTTAGAGGACTGAACAGGAGGGAAGGAGTGGTCGGGGGACAGGGTGCAAGAGCAGGGAAGGAGCAAGGTGCAAGAAGGGAAGAGGGCAGGAAGCAAGAAGCAGGAAGCAGCAACCAGGGAGGACGACGGACGACGGACGACGGGCTGCGGCGGACAGCCAGACTACAGGAGGACGGTACGCTACGCTATGGTGCAGCACGTTTTATATGATGATATGATTATGATTATGAGGATGATTATACCTGATTATTACTGTATTACCACCACGCTACGGTACGGTACAGTGAGTGCAGTGCAAGCAGAAGATGGGGGCCCCGCCGACGGTCAACACGGCCATCAATAACGTGCAATACACACGAGAAACTCTGTCCGGTGCAATACAGAACAGATCAATCGGCTTGGCCTGCCTAGCCTGGGCTGATGTTGACTCTGTCTGACTTGACTCTTGGCCATCTGGGTCTTGGATCTTGTTCTTGGTTTTTTTTTTTGGGGTGGCCATGGCCGTGGCTGGCCCTAGGTCGGGATCTTGCTACTCGTGTAGTAGTGTCGTTTGGAGGGGAGCGGTGCAGCCGCCACTGCGCTGCACCTCCAATCTACGGGCGACGCACAGAACGATTTTATGGGACCGAGCCGTAGCACCAACAACGGGCCCTGGCCCGCGAGTACGAGCGACGGGCCAAGCAGAACCGTCAATTGTTTGCTGCTGCTGCTGTTGTTGTTGTTGTTGTTGTGGTGGTGGTGGTTGTCCTCGTCGATATCTCAGATATACTCTATCCGGTCCAATATACACGGCCAATCTGTCTACAGTCAACGCTCTAACACCCATCTGCCGAGGGCCATCAACCTATGCGCGCTGTACCGACTGGACCCTCTCCTCTGTTCCATCAAATCATCTTGGCAGGCTCCGGACTTCACGGTCTAGAAAAGGTTAAACGGCACTGGAGAGACAAATGTTGACCAGCCCCAACACCACACTACACTACACTACACTACCGCACCGCACCACACCAACACTAAACCCAACAGTGCAGTACAATTGGGCGGTAGCGGTACAGGAGAGCACATTATTACTGTAATTTTCTCGCTGGATACCAAACACTTACCGTCGCTAGGAGATTTACCTCCGTAGACAAGGACAGGCAATGTGCGCCATACCGCATCGTAAGTTAGTTCTGCACTTATATGTTACAGTCCTGTGTAGTGTTTGACACCGAACCATGTAGGCACGTAGGCTTCCCAGTTTCCCATACTTCGTCCTTGGTCTTCGCCGTCTTTATCAAGGTTTCCCACTATCTCTGGTTCTTATTGCGTTTACAGTGCACCTATTTCGTCATGATATGGGTGAGCACCCAATACGCCATAGCTCTCACGGCTTATTACAGTGAAACTGGCATTGGGCCTGGCCAAATTTCAACATTGCCTCCATTATTCTTGTTGAAGAATTTCAATTTCAGCGGATTTTTTTTTCTTGGTGGGAAAGGCTGTTGGGCTTGCTCGGGCGTCTCTCATTCGCTGCCGTCCCCTGGAGCTTTGCAAGCCACCGCAGCATGCAGCTGTTGATAAAAATCGGCCGGGGCCAAAACCTGCCCATGGCAGCCCATGTCTCTCCCAGGACCCATGTCTTTCCATCTTGCCCATGCACCAGGATAAAGAACGCGCTGGGCCAGGGTGCTCACCATGCGGTCAGGATGCAGCTTGCAAGCCTGGCCAGGATCGGTCGGGCATTCGCTTTTTACATGACTGCAGCGCCGCGAACACGGCTTTGCATGGAGATGGATGAGGGCGAGATAACGCAGAGCCATGGATTCATGGTGAAATCGCCAATAATGGATCATTGCACAGCAGAACAGAATGCGCTCCAGAGACGATGCTTCAGACTGAGCCGAGGGGGCGAGTACTCTGTACCACCATCGGCGAGAATTGTATCATACGTACATCTTCATATCGAATAGCTTCACCCGCGTGAGCCGATCCCTCGTATGATGAGGGCCCCGTACCGTACGTTCGCCCACGGTTCATATGTGAGATTCGTGCTATCTCCGAGGACGGGAGAGCCGACTCGAAAACAAGCGCTTGTTTCCTGCGGGCGCTGATTGATACGCACAATTTCCCTTTAGGAGGTGACGCTGTTAAGGCCGATCACTGTCAGTCGTTGAGGCTGCGGCGTGGGAGCCTTCTCCATCTCTGTATTACTCACTATTACTCTATCTCTACATTGTGCTCACCGATACTTCGAAATCAATTGCCCCTTACTCCGTAATGACCCGTCGTCTTCTATCCGGCCGTAGACATTAATAATGATCTTTTTGTAGGAGCTTGATACCAATCCAAGACCTCTCCAACCTTACTAACATAAATATTACTCAAGCATGTCGTGATACAGCAGCGGAGAAAGACACCGGATAAGTTTGAAAGCATTGAACCTCATTAACCTGCCTGCTGAGTTTACTGTATACCCCTTTATGCCTCCAAATTAAAAATCAATAGTGACAAAGCAACGTATCTTGAATTTTGAAGCTATTGATAACCAATCCAAAGACCCCCAAAAAATAATCCCACTCTCTGATCTTCATCGTCCCACGAAATGGTTCGATCCACGGTACTGCACGAGGGTACAAAAGATGACCCCTAAAAACAACCCGATCAAACAAAATGCGTAATATTTTCGGTACGTTCGGAACCTCCCCATGGGTCGGATCATGGAAATATGATAAATATTATCACCCCACCAGGCCTGCACTGTGTGGCGCCCCCGATCATTGGCTGGCGAGTGAGGGGGATCGTCGAGGTAGTTAACAAATAAAAAGGCAGTGTGGTGGCATGGTCTGAACACAAAAACTGTTGTGGTTGCAGGCAGGGCGCCTGTCATGCGTAACAATCATGTTTCGTTATTTTAGGGTATCGCGTACCCGACAGTACATACCACTGTCTCATTAAGTGGCCGCGAAAAAGCCTCTGGTACGGAATCATGAAAAGTCCCCAGGAACGAGTACTGATTACTTAATATGTCCGTTTTTTAATTTTTCCTCAATGCCGAAAAAGTATTCAATTATCGAAAAGAAACCTTGGGACCGAATATTCCCAACAGAAGAGAGGCTCCGAAAGATTACTCTTTGTACTACCAACAATGGCTCGACATTGACATCTCCATCCGACTCCGGAGCCCTAGGCGGCACCAGCACCGACCATCGAGGGCTTTCCTCTGATGCCAAATGGGCAGGTTGCGTGTGGTGCAAGTATTCTGCCACATTTACTGTACAATACAGTACAGTCCAAAGCATGCCATTGCCTACTTCCATACATACACAGAAATGTAAACCCCTCCGCCGCACTCCCAAAACCCACGCAGCCAACCCCTCCTCGCGTCCTCGCTTCCTCGCGTCCTCTCGGCCTTTTCTATTTTCTCCACCTCAACCTTGTTTTTTTCCTTGTGTAAATAATGTTGCATACAGCACTGTATGTGGGTGTGCCAGGATAGGTATCCAAGCCGGGAGCACACACACCAAGACCCCAATCACACATCGCAATCTACTCAGTCCTCCATCTTCTCAATATGGCATTCGTCAGTTTCCCTTCCTGGTTATCCATAAATTCAAGAGTGGGCACTAACATGCAGCATTTCAGACCCCGTGAGCGAAACCTAACACAACACTACTGATTTACCCACCTCCCTCAAATCTATAGCGGGTGGGATGAGAGAACAAACCGGATATGGGGGAAAGGGGGTGCGGGTAGGACGGGTAGACTTGCCTGGAAAACCGTTTCCTGTAAGTAAATTGATACCAAAAAAGGGGCTTCCCACCTCCTAATTGGAATAGGAGAGGTGCCGAATGAAAGGTGGCTTGCTTGAGGAGGGGTAGCAGGCAGAGGAGAATACCTTATCTGAATAAGAGGCTGTCAGGTAAAATATCAACGAGATGCCAAATACTGAGCCGTGCCGATGGCAATGTCAATGCCAAGGCAGCATATTATGCATCAAGGAGGTTTGAAGAGAGGGCTGCTGACCTTGAATGCAATAACACTGGACTACTAAGTACAGTATTACAGCTAGGAATTAATCCAACCGCAGATTTGGCAAATACTGTATATCCCAAAGTCTAATACGAACCGTACTCCATATCCAAATATCCCAATCCGGTCAGCATGCAACGTTCTCCGCACAGCCAAAGCAAGGTCAAATTAGGTAAGTAGGCCGTTGGATGTTAATGCTGGAGGTTCGTTGTTCGCTTCTCGTGGTCTTGGATGACGATCTACAAGCCCAAGGAAGACCCACGACCCAACCAAGGCCATGGTCCACCTGCGGCGCCGCATCTTTCCCCACTTAGAGTATTTTTAAGGAGCGAAACGTCCAATTTACCCCGGGATCGCTCAAACCCATTCCGCTCTGATCTGATCACGATGTTCCAAATCTCGTTCTTTCTAGGAACTTTGCCATGGCGTCCCAAAACTATCGTGAACCCCCGCGCACCTCGCGACTCTCGTACCTGATCCACCGGAGCGGATGTTGCCTTTAGCCTTCTTTGCAATTGCAAGTTATTTGAACGGTATATCACAAATAAAAGTATAGTTTACTATACTTTCGTATGTACTGTATTGTATCATTTCAATTTTATCTTGGCCGATGGATTAATGATCACCGTCATCAGTCATGAGGTCTTAATTGCTGATTTTTTTTTTTCTTTTTCCTTTTTCTTCACCGTTTGTGTTTCGCTCCCCCCGCGGGGTCCGAAACTTATCGATGACTTCATCGTCCCAGATTCTACATTCCCTAATTTCCCTCTTCCAAGGAACTGAGAGCCTCGTGATGTACATATGCGACGTACTGTACGTGTTGGTACAGGATGGAGAAGTCCCCGCACGAGGCATTTGAATTGGTTCGACCTATTGAGAACCATGCGTCGCTCTGTAGATACCTTTACCATCGTTAGCCCCTAACTGGTAATTTACCAAAGTATTTTCCTGTCCTGTCTGCATAAAATATCGCCAATAGTGTACCTAGAAACGACAACGCGCGGACAGCTCCTGTAACTGCTGCTTTCCCCGCAAAACTTGGAAAAGGTGTTCGGAGAAGGCTTCGGCCGTGAGTGTACTCTGCTCTCCATTGGCAGCTCTCTGGCCTGGCCACCGACGCAACAGAATCTTCCATATTATGCAAGGCCGCACAAACCATGATTTTGGAGATGGCGGTGAAGATGTGATTGGAAATGTGATTCGAGCCGCCTTCTTTGATTTTTCTCTCGAGAGCGTGTCCTGAAGCAACGGGAACATTTCTGACCAACCACTGCCTCTTGTTTCCAGCTGCATAACGAGTTCCAGACGCCTATCCCAAACATCCCAAGCCGCTGCTGAGAGAATCCATCTCTATCAGCTCGACGGACATCAACCACGCCCGTCGGTCTGTGCTCCCTCGCTCTGTCATGGGCCCTGGTCCCCTCCGGCCGCATGCCTGCCTTCGCTACACCAAAATATCTGTCAAAGCAAGGCATTCTAATCATGATCCTAGGCCTCGCGTCGCGGTACTGCGGCTCTGTCCAATCACCAAGAAAATATGCCTGCCTCTTGGGCCCATCTTGAATCCAAGGCATCGCGCGACGCCACAGCGTGCAGGGCAGGTGGGGTTGAACGGCAAGCCTTCACTGATAGCGGACTGGGCATTGGCAGCGCTCCCCTGCTTCAAAATCCGTTTTTCTTACGAACGCCAACGCCACAGAGGACTGTTGGATTCTGATATCTGAAACTTTCCAGTAGGGGATCAACGATGTCTAACACCGCTCCACTTCGAACGACCGATCCTAAAGCCGCCACAGGAACAGATTTTTCTTTTGTCCTTCTTTGCTCAGGAACAAAGCATGCATTAAGATGATTTACCGAAATTGGTGACTAACAGATTGATACCAAGGCAATTTGCAAACATGGGCCAGTCCTGTGTAGCCCGGAGCCAAACCGTACTGCACGATTATTGCCGGTCATGGCTCGCCATAATGCATGCGGTGAGGGTGTCCCGAAGGCGCAAGTCAAGTCGAGCCCAAGGTCATCTGGAGAATTATGAAGACTGGAATAGTATAGTGTGTACAGTATCCAATGTCGAGTTCCCAGCAAATAAGAAGGAGTTGTCCTCAGAGCCATCGCATCTCGCTCTGCACCTCCAACGCTCCCTTCGATTCTGGTGGTCCCCACTGGCTGCGCTACCGACCATGATACAGCTATGACGACATCGCCTCGTCTGCTGCATCGCGTCTGCACACGCAATCCAAACCATGGCATTCTCGAGAATCCCATCACGACAACAGGAGCACGGAGCCACAGGCAAGAGACCGACACGGAATTGTTGCGAATAGCTTCACCACGTCCCTTGGCATCGGCAGGCCAGAATCCTTAATATCAGTTGTTGTTGATCAGCGGCAATCAGGGTCTAAACCCTCCTGGCCCCCCAATTTTCTGCCTTTTTTTTCTGCCACCTATCGCCATCCCACCACACCACCACCACGCCGCCGTCCAAAGCTACTCTCCAGCCGCAGATCAAGCCCTAGATACGGAAACTGCGGAAGCCGGGGGCTGCGAATAAAGTGCTGCAACCGCGTCCAGCTAGCGGATAACTCTGGGCCACGGTCCACTACGCTGCTCTGTTCTGCGTTGCATGGCAGCACTATTTTAGATGCATGCCATGCCTTGCCATGGCATGCCGGGGAGCTGGTTACGCGGTTACAGTAGTCGACAGCGATACTACTAGCCTACAGGCTAGAGGCTACAGTACAGTAGTTGGCCGATACGGCCAGGCTCTTCAACAAAAAAGATTTTCGGTTGCGATGGTTTGGACTGCAGGCAAGCTACAGATATCAAGATGCCAGATAAACGTCAACTCCACTTTCTCTGTCAAGGGGTGACGACGCTGGATATAGAATGGAGTGCATCGAGCATCCGAGCGGATGTATGTACGATACTCCAGTATAAGCTGCGGGGTGTTCTTCCCACGCCTCTCAGAAAGTTTGAAGGAAAAACTGAGGCCGAGCCGCTATCGGCAAAGGATTCAGCGTGCTTCAAATTTCCGGTACGCTGAAGACATCGAAAATAGCACTGCAGTGCCCCATCTACCAGTCCCATTGCTTATCTTACTTACCAGCAATCTTTGTCCCGCCACTGGGGCAAAATCCTGGACAGCCGCGCGGTTCAAGATGATGCCCTCCTTCATCATATTATTTGCTGACTCGCTTGCATGCAAAATCTTTAAAGTTTTCATTCGCCTCTTCTTTCGTAACTAAATCTCGTTCTCGCCTCGCCTTTTGGTTTTCTGTTATTAATAGTTGGTTTTGTTTCACTTTAAAGTTTTCCTCGACCTAGAGAAAATCATTCGGCCAGCTCCGTACGGGGGAGCAGACAACGGGCCCGAAGCACAGGTCGTCGGTTGGTGGGAGTCAAGAGAACTATCAATCTGCATCTCCCCGGGAGGGGAGGGCAATGTCGTTAAAAAGACCCACAGATTCGAAAGCGACATCATATGAAGCTGTATTCAGCAGGATATGCCCTTCGTGGCTTACCGTCCCCGCATGTCTTGCGTGACAGAGAAGTTGATCCGTGTGATGTGATGACATGAAATGAGACCTTGGCTTCAGAACTGCTCCCTTCGGAGGTTGTAGGGGAGAATAGAGGCGAAATAGTAGTCCCTGCATATGCAACAAGGTTGCGCATGCCTGTTTCAATGGTTTTCGAGTTCGCATCGCCGATGACGCCTCATAACTGAAATGGGAAGTCCCAACAAGTGAATGATGGCCTGATCTGAAATTCTGGATGCTATATGGGGAGCATGTGAAATTTTGTTACATTTGCCACCATGCGAAGTGCGGGTTTGGCATCGTACGACGTGAAGCCGGAGGGATTGCTCCTAGAATAAACACGTCAGAATATCATGAACATTCAAGAAGGATATCAGTTCATTCCGGGCTAATAAGCATGAATCCGGGGGAAGGACAAGTACCGAGAGCTTTGCTAGGATCGTCGGTAGAGAGTCATAGTAAACTCTACTAAGTGCTTTACCGTGCGGCGATTGCCTGAAGGCCCGATGTTGATCGTATGATGGCACATGAACTAGGCGGTGTTCTCCACCGCCGCTCGCATTTATTGCAATTCAAGACCAGATACGTCAACAAGGACTGGCAGAGAGATCGACAACACTAAAGAAAATAGATGAAATGTGCGAAGTTCCGTAGCCTCGCACAGCCTTGCCATACTAAATATTCGCAAGCTCCAGGAGACTGAACGGCTGGATGGCAAAGTTGGTGCGTGTCACAACACTTGCTCGCTTCTGATACTATACCACGAATTCGGGAAATCCGGACTTTCTTCTCTCTCAATCTCTCATTTTCACTTCTAATCCATTCTTCTAAACATAACGTCCCGCCGCGGATTTAGCCCTCTACATTATATGTTGGTTACATGAACGCTCCGTCCCGTTCAGTCAGATGGACACCTTCATATTACAAAAACAGCGCATCATGTTTAGCTGAGGTAAAACGCCTTAAATTGAGGGGTAATGATTCCAATGCATATTGAAAATGCACGAGATCACGAGAAAATGGAGATTTGAAAGGAACTCGCCGACGTCATGCAGATTTCTGGAGTCAGTCATCTTCTCCTTTGTACTACTTTATTGGCTCTAGAACTATTCCTTTTCAGATCATGACAAAGATGCTTTCTCATCTTCACTGCCTCAATATCATGGTACAGGAAGGTCTGTGCAGCGTAACACAACACACGTTTCGATTACCGCCTCCCTATTTGCACTGCTCTGCTACTGTGGATACGTTCTATTGATCCACATTTTTCGCCTTCAATATTTCCTCTTTGGGTGTCAGCTTTCTAAGACGTGATAGGAATATCAAGATCGTACCATGGTCCACCTCTGTCACGCTGGCGCTTCATTACGCTAGCAAGTCTCTCTCATCCAGCTTAATCATCAACTATACAGCAAGTACTGTATCATCCACCCCTCCAATGCCCCACTTGGACCATTGCATACCGCTCGCACAAACTCTGAGCGGGGTGACTAGCGTGAAATTAGAATATCGAGATTCGCAAATCAAAGTGCTTACCCCTATATCCAGCCATCCTGAGCGGGCATGGCAAAAGCCTAACCCCTTTCGATATGGGTGGTAGGGAGAGTAAGAAGAGAATGATTTACGTATTTTGCAAACCTCATAGCCCCTTTTAATTCTTTGTTCATCTCTTATTTTCCCCGCTTTAATCATTTCTGTGGCGTGAGGCCTGGACTTTTTCAAAGGCGGGGGAGGATAGAGTTCGCGCTTTTTCTCGTTCGGCGATTGGACACAGTCAGAAGGAAAGCATCAGATTTGCAGATCCGACTGGGATCTAGTCAGATTTCAGAAGGACCCTTTACACCCTTTCCAAGCCCTTTCCCGGTCGGGAGCTAGTTTAGCTTGGTGTAGATGAAGAGGGTGTGGTTCGGAAAGAAAGAGAGGGGAGAGGAATGAGAGGATGGAAGATCTGGAAGGCGAGGTAGGGGCGAGGCAGGAGGTCCCCGCCTTTGATGTCTACACTTACTAGATTTGTGACGGAGACTTGCTTATTTAATGTTAGTATATCATTGAGTGTAATGTGAAGTTTGTCCGTATGGGGAGCCAAAGCGGGAGAATCAAAGGGGGGAGGGCAAACCTCACATTATATTTGATGACTGACTGCTAACATCAAATAAGCAAGTCTCTACGACAAATCTGGTATATGTTACCCGCTCTGGCTCCCCATACGCATGAAAGATAAAGAGAAGTTATGAGACAATGGCCACCAAGACAATATTCTTTATACTTCCGCGTCTTGGCGACTAAGTAACTTACCCATTTATTTTATTTACTTACTGTAAATAAACTTACTTTCACCACCTCTATTAAGCAATATACCAAAGATATCATACTTCCTCTTTTGGACACCTATCTTCTGTATCCACTTTCCCTCTAATTTCATATTAGCCCAAACCCAATTCGTCCTCACGAGACGCCCCTCCTCAAAGTCAATCCCCAAGACCCCGAACCGGCGCCTACAGCAGGCAGTACCAAGACCCAATATCCGTAAACAGAGAGACTACGCCAGCCCACTTGGTCCCCTACCTTCACTAACCATACCTCCCACCTCCACAATTGAGTCGAGCTTTTGTCACCCCCCGCTTCCCGCTACCCGCTCCCCAGCACTCCAGCACTCCAGCACTCCAGCATCCCAACACCCTTCGAGCACTCCAGAAGCACGCCGCATACAGCAAGTACAGTAGAGCAAGAACAAATAATAAAGGAAAAACAGCCAAGAATAACAGCCTTGACCCCAGAACGTGCAGACGCCCAACCTCACCCGTTTGAGTACTACTCTAGGTTGTGTAAAAGGGATCCTACTGGCTGGCCAGCCAAACCCCTCACCTGCCCCTTGCGCAACCCTCAACCCTCTTAAACCTCTCCCCTCTCGTGCCTCGCTAAGGGCTTTCCCATCTTCAAACCTTCAAAATACTCAATAAGAAGGGGGATTTCAGGTATTTGCTGGACTTATTGCCGTACCGTACGATGTGTCTACTGTGCAAACCAAATATTCATACATATACACACCTATCCTCGCATAAGGATCTATATAGACTTTATGTGTGGACAGAAAAGTACATGCTGTGAGAATTCGCCCAAGAATGACCGCGGCCACTTTCCGCGACGTGATGTTGCTTACTATGTGCAATTTTACTGTACGACGAACGACTTAATGTACTGTACTTACTGTACACCGAAGTTTCACTTGCTAGACCCAGAACTCCATGCTCTGAAATACCCGCACCGTCCTGTCCTCTCAAGTATTTACCTATCTCTCTTCCTCTCTCTACACTATCTACAGTACCTCCTACATCTGTTCACTAAACACCTATCTACCGATCCAATCCTCCACTGTAAATCATCGACAGGGTTTACCTTGGCAGGATTCGGTAGGGTGGCATATTTAGGTATGTACCTACACCGTTTTGTTATAAAATTTTGCTGAGGTAGGGGTTTAATAGATTAAAAGAGGCGAGGGGGCGTTGCTTATCGGGCGGTAGAACAGATTACTTTCGCGCAGAACACAAATCCATACCAGCCGTGCATATCGAGATGTACGTTGTACAGCAGTACCAAGAGTGCGTTATCTGGTATATTGCAATTGAAGACGGGGGGGCTGGTGGTGGAGGAGCGATATCGCTCGGTGAGACGGGTAAGGTTTGTCAAAGGCGGATAGGGCAAAGATTACTTGTATGCGCGGCCAGATAAAGATAGAGTGAGAAAGAGATAGGGAATGAGCGCCTTGCGTCGGGTTTCAACTTTCTTTTTGATATTGCCTGTGTCAATTGCTATTTTCTACCTCTTTTCTAATTTCCATTACTCTTCTCTTGCAAAGTTGCCAGGGAGGGTTGGAGATAAGGTTGATTTGATGGATATTCCTCACGCAAGCGAAGATCAATTCTGGTCTGGGTTTGATACCATACCAGAATCATCTGAGAGAAAGAGAAAAAAATGGAGCTAGACGCTCACCGACAAACTGCTCGAGTAGGGGCTCACGAGAAGTTTCTGTCTTGTGTAGTGAGAGGCTGATTTGGGCGGAATATGGCATGTGGAGAGTTAACCTTATGTGGTGGTGATGTTTGTCGTGGCTGCTTGTGCAGATGCAGCCAGCTGCAGTCGAATGCAGCACTGTGGCAAGCACAACCGAAATTTTTACATGTGATTGTCGCTACGAAAGAAGGTGTATTGTTGAAAATTGAGTATGATGGGGCAGTATGTAAAATGCCTTTCTGTGTGCATGAAAAAGTAGGAATTGTTCAGTATAGAGATGTAAAGTTGAGCCAGAATGGAAGGAGAGGGGTTTGTCTTGGAAGAAGTGGATTCATTGATTGCATTGCATTGCATTACATGTCTTTTGTGGGGAGATGTACCCCTTTCGTATTATTGATTTATTGATTCTGTTGTTTATATTGTGGATTGAGGGGAAAGTCAGCTGGAACATGAGCCGTCGAGTTGACGTGGAAGTTGAGGGGGGTCGGTCGGTCCCTTTTCCGAGCCCCAAAATCTCCCGTCTCCCGTCCTGCAGCACCAAGACAATGTTAGAGCCTTTCCTTGTTTTGACAGGATCAAGCTGTCGGCATCAGATCCCCCTCCCTTATTTTCACCACTGCGCGTTAAGCTGGCTTTCCCCGCCATCACCCAAGTCCGCATGGCCGTGGTGCTGGTGTAAGCAGCCACGCCACGAGGGCCCCGAGATCTCGATTTCCGTCATCTTTAGAGCTTCGGAGAGTATTCCTCGCCTCTATCATGCCTACCCGCTTACTCTGTCATCGAGGGTGCCGGAAATAGCCGTGTACACATGAAAGAGCTATTGACCTTTGGCGTCACTTCGGCCTTCCTCTCTTCCAGAAGTGGCGCATTGCCTGGGATATCAATTTATCCAGGGGGGGTTGTGCGTTAAGAGAGGGGAGGTGGCGCTGGAGAAGCGAGAAAAGGGGTCATTCGGATTCGTATAACAACATCTCACACGTAGCACTGCATTGAGCTGTGTGAGATCCACAGTGGATGAGAATGAAAGATATGCAGTGAAACCAAAGTTGGAGCAAAAGGTGTGTTTCACGACTTAAAAAAATCTGGGGAAAAGCCTCCTATGAGGTTTTTCTAGTTTCATTGGATAAAGCATGTCAGCATTGCGAGCCAAGCGATAGGGGTTCTGGGACCCGTTTCAACCTCCTCAACACTTGGAAACTTGGTGTGAGTAAGATGGGGGGGAATTGCCCATACAGAGAGATGTGTAACACATCTATCTAGATCTCTCGGCGCCAGTGAGAAGATGATGCTTTATATGATGGAGAGGGCGGTGGCCTCCGGAGAGGCCAATGCAAGAAAAGAGATCCTCACTTCCTCGTCAGATGGTAAGCTGCAGTACAGTCCCCACTATGTATGGAGGTAATAGATGTAAGTTGATAACATTTGGCCATCTCTTGAGATCGGGTGGATGTTGAATTTACGTTCGGCATGCGCGGTATCCGAGGCGTGGGCTTTGTAGTAAGGGACCGATTTAGAGTGTTGCATCAAGCATTTTACCCAGACACGTTTCTTGAGAGAAAATTTCTCCATCTTTGCCACACATGAGCAGAAGTATCTGAGTCATGTTCCAAATCTCGGGCTCTTGCAGCTCAGCTCTTGGACATCAGAAACTATTCACACCGTCTACCCGTCGGATAATTTCCCCATTCTCTTGGAATATGTTCACCTTCTCTCAGCCGCTGCCAAGACACCACTTGTAAATACAATATTCTCCACTACACACTACCCCCACTACCCTTTATCAATGCGAATTATTTGTCTTGAGATATCCTCGCTTAGTGTACAAGGGAAAGATCAGCCTAGGTATTGTGGCGAATTTGGTAGTTGATACCCTTAAAGTAGCGTCCCTGCAAGGCGGGGAAGCTAATTTTCACGCCGGTCTCTCAACAACAACCCATTTCTGGCTCTCTTCTACCTTTCGGGAAATTCTTTGAAGTTTACGCGGAAAATTGTGGCAAAGAATAAGTTTACCCCAGCCTTGATGGGGCAAGGCGGGAGATTTTCACATGCTTCGTTATCAGAGAGCTCTTTGTTGGGAAGAAGAAAGGTGTGCCAAACAGAATTCTGTATGGATGATGTTTCTAGCTAGTGCTTCTTGAAAAAAGTGATTGGCATTAGCGGCGGGACGTAGAGGGCGGAAGTGGTCGTGTAGTTTATGCCGAGAAGGCAAAGTGGGCTGGTGGTGGCGAGAAGGAGAAAATTACTAATGAGAAATGAGATATAACGAGCGAAATGGCGAATCAGTTTGCAATGTTAGTATTGACATGTTTGATTGATACGAATCGAATGATCGGTTTGAGAAACTTGTTAGTCATAGGTCGTAAGATACTAAGTGGATTTGTTTTTGTTGAATAGGAGTAATTACTACCCTTCGAAAGTTTATTGCTAGTTCAATTACGAGATACAAGTGTGCTGCAAGAAACATTATTTGGTTTAACTTTACGCAATATTATCAAAGGAATTTTTCCTTTCCTAGCATATCTTTAAGTCGGAATAAAATGTACTGTGCCCTATCCCATTCAAGTGAATCTTTTAGCATAGTGGAAGTTGGACAATCTTTTTACTAAAAGAATTAGGGAGGACGTTGAAATTTGGCAAAGCTGTATATTTGATGATGGATGATTTTTATATGCCTAGGGTTTGGCCCAACAACGCAAAGTCCAAGGCATTCAAATTATAGCCTAGTCATAAAGTAATAGATATTCTCATCGGACATGTTTTTTTTCATTCATTCTGAACCAAGTCCTTTCCAGAATTCCGGTTTTTACTCTTCTCTATAAACAAATCAAATCAGCAAAAGCAGCTGGATTATTAAAGTCCAATCTTTCTCTTTTACTGTGAAGTGGGCAGTGCTAGTAATCTCTTACGGGTTGTGAGATGTCAAACGGAGCATGCCGTCAAGTACTGGAGAAGTTCTTTCTCATCGCCAGTATATGAAGACTCAAATGTTCTTCTCATTGTTTCACTTGGAAATACGGAAGCGTTTCACTGAACTTCGTCCTTCCTTAAAATTAATTGTATATCTATCCATTGAATTTTATATCACCATCAAGCAAAGAAGTATTTATGATTTGAGAACAAGAAAACTACATCTTTTAGCTCAAATAATATCTCTAGATTATGTTGATGTCATCGTAGAGCTCAATTCTTGTAGATATTCAGACAAATGATCAGTCTTCCAACTTTTACGGATTTGGAATCATGGAAGTCCAGATGTCCCTGTGTAGCTTTGTCAAATTCCCATGAAAGTGAATAGCAAACATACTACCATAATTTACTCCTAGAAATAAGATGACGGTGTTACTCTACAACAAAGTAAATTGTATAGAAGTTTGAAGCAAATGATTATTCCTATTATGAGGGGTCTTCGAAAGGTCTCACAGCTTCTGCGTAAATGAGACAGGACAATACAGAAATTTCTGATTAGATTTGTTTTATGCTTTAGTTCTAAGCAGATTTTAAATAGTCAAACTATTATTAAATAAAAAGTTGCAGTACCATTGCATAAGCGTGGTTTAATGAAAACACCTAGTAGAAGTTCGAGATTAAGTTCATGTTCCTACTCTCTGAAATTTCTCTTTCGAAAGTATGGTAGGCAATCAAAGATTAAAACAGATATATGACAGGTTTAATACACGACTCGAGATATAAAAAGGGGTCACTTATTATTTGTACAAATGGGAGTTTAGGTTATGGGACATTCCACTGAGGATAATTACAATGTATTCTCTACATATTTTCTCTGAAGTAAGTTCTCTTTATGTCAATACAAAAGCTACGAGAAAGTGGCTAGCAACATCAACTTCAAATTTAGTGGAAACAAAAATGTCAGAAGGAAGGCATCAAATTCCAAGAAGTAGACAAAGCAAATCTGCCAATTCACTGGTATACTTTCACAGAATTGATAAGCCAGTAGGCATCATCGAATCCACTTGGAACGCCCCTAACATAGTCTTCGCAAGTCGAATGCCCTGTCTTCGCGGAACAATCAGTCCACTTGGTCCAGGCCAGCCCGCCAGCCTCGGCGCCGCAGAGATCAGTGTCAAAATAGATGGTTTGGGGAGGGAAGTTAGCGTCGAGATCACAGTTGCCATAGCTGCTGTCAAAATTGCCAGCGGGGAGGCCCCAGTGGGCTGGATTTGGGTTTCCTGAGGTGATATCCGCGGGGATTTTCGCTCTAGGGAAGAAATAAATCTTGATAAAATTACTGGTCCACCACATGGCATAAACTCCACCTCCAAGGCCGTTGAAAGCGCTGCCATAGCTTCCTTTGGGGCCCATGACACTACACCCAACATCTGATCCCAAACTGCAGTCATAGTTATTATTATTGGACGTGCCGGCCTGCATTTCGGAGGGTGAGTTGAATGTGCATTCCCCCCCGGTGTGGAGAGTCATATAAGCTTGCTCGATATCGTTAAAACCTTCGATAATGTCAATTTCGCCATAAGTTCCCTCGCCATTACGGATGGTCCAAAAGGCGGGCCAGGTTCCGCAATCACTTCCTGGGATATGAGCAAAGTCCCCGATGAGGATTCCATGGAGAAATTCGTTCTTACTCTCAATCCAGATACTCTTACGTCCTTCTGACGTGTTCGAAATGATAGTGTTGTTGTCTACAGACATGTAAACTTGGTTGGCGATAATTCGTGTTAGACCAAGAGATTTGGCTTCATCGAGAGAAACATATTCAACTGTACCCTTTGTGGGATCTGAAGCGTTCTCAAATGTAAAACTTGTATACCAGTTGGTAGAATTGTAGTTGTGGATTAGGCTATAGGCATGTGTGAGCTTGAATGGATTCACAGCCAATATAGCAACTAAGAGTAATGAAAACATGGTGGCGGATTGGTCTAGGAGCAATAAATGTGCTAGTTGATATTCCTTTGATAAAGATGATTCGCTGCGAAGTAATGATTGGCCCTGAATGCAGTGAATGTGTCGCGAGTGCTCCGAAAATGGATGGAAGAACAGTACTTTGATGGATTTGAAAAGATAGCTCTTGCACGCTGAGGTGAGTTGTTTCGAGATATTTCCAACGAAGCTTTACCTTAGCAGGTACTATGTTTCTAACAAATATCGAAGGCCGAGACATGATTTTAAATAGGAGCATATAAAATACTGTTGTAAAGCTTAGAAAGAAGTAGGATATAAAGATGAAGCTTAAGCAGCTAGGAGAAAAACAACGAGAATAATGGAAAGAAGCCAAAATAAAAGTACAGAAATCCAGGCTTTTTGAAATCGAACAATATACACAAATTGAGGATGGAGAGAATAAAGAAATGGCACAAAGGAAACAAAAAGTTTCAAGACTGAGATTCTTTGATCTTGAAAAATATGTCTTCTTAGAGTATTTTCGCACTCCCTGAACAAAGAAAATGGGCAACTCGATATAATTGGTACTTGACATCTACCCTCTAATGGGATACTTTGCTCTGTGCTCAAGAAATTTGTATCATTTGGCTGTGAAACATCAGAATTGTTCCGAGCCGCACCATCTACTTCTCTCTATGTCTATCTTAGACAGAAGGATACGGACATATAGAAATCTCTTGGCTGGCGGCAGACCCCTGCTATCTAGTGACTTCAAGTTGCACAATAGGTTATTTCCTTCTAGCATTCGAAATGGCATGATTGTTTTGCTTCTCACAGTTCGTGCACTAAAAGATAGGAGTAAGCCTTGCACATGTGGTGAGCGAGCCGCAGCATCTCGTGAAGCTTGTAGGGTACAGGTGTGCGCCAGAAAATCTTCTCGTGGAGACAGATGCCGAACCGAGGAGGATGGAGGAACTTGGGAAGTGAACAGGGCGTTTAACAGCAAGAAGTAGATGGAGAGATATACGAATGCCCTTGATGAGAAGACTATGTTTCTCAAAGCGATTTTGACTTTTGAGGCTAATAAGAGGGGGATGGGGAGAGTTTTGACTTGAGACGGTCGGCGTGGATTGATGATTTGCTGAGGTTTGCTGAGGCGTTCTCCACGGGAGTGTTAAGAGGTCTTACTGGTTACGTGGCGCGAGCTGTCGAATAAACCAGTCGAGGAGAACGTTCGAAATTGAAGAACAATTGTGATCTCGTCGATCTTTACTAGTTAGGATATCTAGTATTTGTTAGATTGGGATTGGTTTTGAGCGTGGTTTAGACAGCTTGCATCTTAAACAATAACACCATCAATTGAAATGAAGAATTTTCTTTTTAACCTTGTTCTTGTTTTAAATTCCCATAGTCCTATCTGATACAGCTAATTTTGAGTACTTCGGTCCAGCTTGGGTAACTACAGGGGTGCAAGGCTAAGAAACCACCCCCATTTTTTCACAGTCTGCTTTAACATTTCGGTCCTCTATAATTCATATCAGATTGTTAAATCCACCGACAATGAAAATAGCCTGAATTGATTCGAGCGTGTCATGAACACGTGGATCCTATGACGAAGCCAACAAAGCCAACAGTTCCAAATGAGCCAAATTTAGAGAATTTAATATCCACTCACAACTGGCTATTGATCGCTACAAGAAATTAAAATTTATGCCCTGAAGAAAGCTTAATATTTGCTTGTAGCTTAAACCCGAATAAAATAACTACAGCGTTAACGGCTTCATGGCCAGAGGCCTAACTGTACTTGTGGCCACGTTTTTTGTATTGAGCAACTATGCCTAACGAGTGTAATAGAAGACAACCACGCCTTGACAAGCCATTCCAGTAATCATCATCTGGAGCTGGGGAGAAAAGAGGGGGCCATGAGTTGGCTGGTTTGAAATGTGTATGATTTTGGGAAAGTTGACACTGGCTATTCGCCCGCGGGTCAGAAGGTAGAATCAGAAATATCCCGAATCGTTTAGAGGAGATAACTGCCAATTGGTCAATGCTCAAGAACTAGTTGGGGAGACATCAGCTTCGTCCCCTTTGGAGAACCGCAAACGATAATATTTTAAATTGAGGCGACCGCGGATCTAGACGCCGTCACTCTCAAGAATGGGCTTCCTTTAACATCCACTCGGTGCGCTGCGGCCCGGCACTACCATCAGAACTCTGGCTACGGCACAGGGTAAGGGTTTAAGATGGATCTCGTACTGTAAGATTTGAGAGGATATTTTAGGGTTATTTACCCTCGTAATTTTTACAGCATACTGGCCAGTCGTTATTTGCCGTACTTCAGACATTAGATCCTTCAGGCGGCTTTGCCTCCAAAGCGTCATTGCGTATGGAAGTGTCCGATGGAGTCTTTCAAATTCAGAATTATCTGGGAGTACAACAGTTAAAGAGTCTATAATAATGCATTATGTCTAGTAACGTACATGATTTTAATTGCTCTTAATATTGAAGACCAGGCTGCTGTTCGAGTATTCATCGGAACGATTTATAACAGAGCTGCATTCTCGGATTAGGAGATTCTGACGGCATGCATTTATCTCCGCGTCCAATTAATGATCACAGCATATGAATCTCCGTAGGAGGTCTGGGCTGACTTGTTAAGCCCTCCCCCATTCTTGTGGCCCCTTTCAATATATAACCGACCTCTCCCCCTTAACACTCGTACAACCACTTGTCCCACTGTCTAGCCATTCGTTTAACGGTTCTACATTCACCCGTTCACCACGTCAATTCTTTCGTCTATCCCATTGCAACGAAGCGACGATTCAATTCCGTGGAAATTTGAATGTTAGTGACCTGCCAAGACTGGCCATCACGTGCCATGGAGCGGTTACTTGGATCCGTCGGGATCCATACTCCGCTGACAAACTCACTGAAGGTGCTACTGTGATGGCGAGCTACTGTGACGGCTTGGTCCACGGAGAAGCGCGCCATTCACCTTCGCTCATCACCGGCTTACTGACCCTCGTCCGATAATCGGGATGCCACACAAATCCCAAAACGACAACCCGCCACCTCGTGCTGGCCGGCATGCCCTTTTGACGACAGCGTCGAAAACGACATGTGCGCCCTTCGTGATGGTCTGGGGAGAAGGGCAGAATGCGGAAGTAGCTGTCTCGGGTAGACAAGATGGCATTGAGTCATTCGTGGATTGAATCTGTGGATGGCTTCTTTCTCGGGTTAAAAAGTCCCGTAGGTCGGTATTGCTTACCTATCCACGGCACTGATTCCCACAGCGGTGTTTTCCTATCAACGCGCGGAGATGGAGATGCGGAGTACGTTTCTTGGTTAAGTGCCCGCTGGTACTGGTTGGACCGCCAGTATCGCGCAATCAGGGCCATATTTACAGTATCGCAAGAGTCATTCGCCGAAGCTTCGCCATGATTGGCCAAGTTTGCCGTACACATAACGCCGGCCAGGCCACCGCCGCAGCACGATATTCCAACGTACTGTTTTGTAGAGAAAGCCCTTCGTACCGAAATATCTGTACCTGACTCACCTGCAATTGGCAACTAGTCAAGATGCTGTGTTTCGTACGGCGTTGTAGATGTGTATGAATTGTAAGCGTGATTCTCGACTCCGTCGTTCTCGGCCGCTACAGAGAAACAGGCCGAGACAGGTACCGCAGGTACTTTGACCAACAGTAATAATACGCCCCGGGTCCGGCAGGTCGCCCGCGATAAGAATGTCCTACCACGCTCGATAAGAGTAATGAGGATAAGGCGGTTCTCGCCGATCAAAGCCCTCTATCCTTCAGACCGTTCGACAGGGACTGGCTGTAGGTTCGGCCAATGCAGCAGTGTTAATCCACTTGGCCACACTGGTCGACATCCGACTTCCGTCAGGTATCAATATCGGTATCAGATCCTCGCATCAGCATCCTCGTTTGGCGCCATTGGGAGTGGGGCACGCGAGGGGAGAGAGGGGTAAAATTGAAGATGTTTATTCGCCCTTTGGCAAGCCAGACAACGATTGGGAGCAGTTGGGAGCAATTGGCACGCTCCCAGGGGTCAGGGGGCCACGCCAAAGTGTGTGGGGAGGCTGAGCATCATTGGCCTATGAAGGGCCTTGATGCCGCGTGGGAATCCGTTGAGACTCTGGCGAGGGCCCAAGTTAGGCAGTTCATTCAGATCGCGCAAGTCGGGGATCCGCCGTTGAAGAGTCGTCGGCCACTTTTGCCGTGGAATTGTATGTACAGTAAGGAGTGTAGTGTATGCGTCCTGCAAGGCGACGAAGTTGTGGAAGAAGATGGCTGAAGACGGCTCTAAACGGCTCTTGCTGATTGGCTGGCAGGCGGGGTGTGGTCCTAGCAAGCGAACACGCGTGAAAAAGGTGGCGCCGGCGACGGAGAACCTCCCTGGAACTTCATTACGTTCCACTACTCGACGAACCGCCCATGACGGAGTTCAACGCCGGGCCTGCCAGAATGGTGATGGTACAGCAAAACTGGCTGTTAGCATATTATGACATGCGCCTTCAACGTCCAGGTTAAGGCAAAGCCGCATGGCAGATGCCCGGCCCAGTTGGTGGACCACGGCCATGGATACAGAAGCCCGATCATCGGTGGCGGTCATGGGAGCTTCGACGCCAGGTGGAAATTGTTCCGCATGGCTTCTCATAGATATACTTGTGCCCCTCGACATTGATTTGGACCCCTCCTTCTGCCAACCTTACTCTCCAAATACTCCTGGACTTCAACGTGGACAGTAAACTTTCCCCAATACGACCTCCATTGATTCACAATGGCCCCAGCAAACACCCGCTCCTCCTCCATCTCCTCTGCATCAACATCGACATCCAGCAAGAATTCAGATGCGGGGATCAAGAAGAAATTCGGATGCAGCCATCCAGGATGTGGAAAGTCATTTTCGAGATCAGAGCATCTTCATCGCCATGCATTGAACCATAAAGATGGAAATAATACGTGTTTGAGATGCAGTGCACACTTTCGCCGTCGTGACCTACTTGGTAAGGATTTCTGGGGCCAATCTGGCAGCCCCACACCAAAATCACAAAATTCTCGACTAATACGAGGTTAGACCGGCACATGGCACGCCACAAGGAAAAGGACGACGAAGCAGGAGGGGAAGGATTGGGCATATTAGCCACCCGAAAGAGACTTTGGAGAGATACAGAAGGAAATATCGTTAATGCCAGAAGGCCCTCTTATACGCAAGAAGGTGCCAAACGACGACAAATTAGCCGAGTGGAACGCAAAGATTCAACATCTTCAGAAATTCTATTATCACAGGACCAAAAAATTATGCCAGCTCTTCCCTCGCCAGGAGTGACCATGTCACGAACAGGCTCTATCTCATCAACAATTGTTGTGGATACAGGATTACAGGGTTATCCCTCTAAAAAAGATGAACCAAGCATGTCTCAAGAATCTTGGCTGGATATGACATCTTTACCATCGCCGCCAATTTCAGACTCAACATCAAACTCACAATCATCATCCGGCCTCGATTCGCCTAATCTCAGTGACGATACCTCTGAATTGGACGCCTTGTACGAAGATACGCACACTTGGCCGGTTATCTCCCACGGCTTACCTCAAATTATTAACAGCACTCCACTCCTCGGTCGAGCATCAGAATATCCACCAAGTCCTTCATGGGGTCCCCAACCATTTCAGACGTTCATGGGAGCTATGGCGGATTTACCTTACGATGATATATTTAAGCCCGAAACGGGTCTCTATGATTGGCAAGCGTGGAATAGTCAAGTTTTAATGAGCAGGTGCAGAGAAGAGCCGGTTGACGAGAGGAAGAGAGAAAGGGAATGGGGAAGTTCAGGTTTTTCGAGTCAAGGTGGTTTTAAGAGAACATTTGGATTAGGGACATGTTAGTTATGGGAAATCAGTCATGGTAAATATGTTTTAACGATTTTGTTTATAGATATACCATTGGAATGAAATGATGTCAAATTATGCAATATTCTCATACTTTTTTTTTTCCCCTTTTTCTGTCATTGACTCCGGTGTAGTCTGTTTCCACTCACTAAGAAATTGATTTCGGATATAACATTAAAGCCGAACGAGTGCGTTTGGGATACCAAAATGGACCATCCGAGTCATGCAGCTTTTCGCAATTTCCCATCTCACTAGGCGAGTCAGTTATGATGATGACTTTCCCCGACGGCTTCACTGAGGGGATAGTTCAAGATAAAAGAAAGCACATGGATAATTGGAGAAATATTGGGCATCGGAGAATGGCGCAAGCCAGTGAGTAACGGCGTGGGGCAAACTCGTGGTAACGAGGGGGTTGGAGAAGAGGAGGGGGGTAGAGCTTGGACACATTTCTCGATGGGGAAACGCCGTTCCGATTGGAAAATATGCAAGTTTTTTGAGGGGTCTTTGCTACAGTAACATCAGGCCATTCGATCTACTGTACGTACAGTACTTCTTTTCCGTCAACCGTCGGAAAAGATAAGTTTGATAAGAGAGTTTCGCGCCGAAAAGAGTTCGCCGGCCCGCGGAGCGCGGGGCGGGGAGGGAAGGGAAGGATGTTTCCCTGTCTGTTCCCTTCTGGACTTTAAACCTCCGTGCATGGGGTGCTCGGCCGGGAATAGGATTCTTATTTTGTTTCTGGAAAGATGTGCAATCTTGAATGAGGAGTGATAGGCCACTGCAGGCTAAATAAAGCCGTTGATCTTTTGTAATACGGTAGATAAAAGATGCTAAGCTTTGAAGTCGGGCGTCCTCCTACAGTACACAGTCTTATTGCCGTAAGATCAAAGTGCCTCAGGCGTAGAATTTATATTTGGACACCATTTTTTTCATTTGTCTCTGAAAATGATTTGAGTGGTGCCATTACCCTATCACACAGCAGTATGTTTCCCTTTTCCAGCACGGTTCGATCAATCGGACTGCAGATGGCGAGAATCAGGAGAGAAATGTGAAAACACACAAGTAATGCGTCGAGAAAAGGTCTCAAGAGCGCTTGCATTGAATGAGTTTAGTGCAGACGAGAAATCAAGATCAAAGAACAAAACCATACTTCGTCTGTCAGCAATGGAAATTACACTCTACGCCCCCCAGTGCCTACGGGATCGATCACATCGCGAGGTCGAATCACAATCGTCAGCCTCATCGCCAAGTAAGCTAAAGGAACTCGGCACACGTGGGATCCACGATCAAAGCACTCAATTGTAGTTCTCCCTCGGGACTCTGCAAAGTACTTCGTAGAATGGGAAGTATTCTTCCAATCAAACAAACCGAAGGGATCATCGTGACAAGAGCGATGGAACACAGAGTCATTCGCGAGGTGAGAATATATGTGGATGGATTATTATCTTCATCCTATATCTTCAGGTTATTGGTTTCAAGAAATCCGCCGGGCGATCGCCAGGAGTCGCTAAGATCTCTCCTCCTGTACCTCTGTCGATCCATCCGCCCCGAAATAACGTGCCACCATGAAATTTACCAAATCTATCGCGTTCTAAGAGGCGGGAGTCGCTTTCGAATAAGTACCGGAGGAGGAGTTCGTAGGCTGAGTGGTATCTCTGGGCATTGTTCAGAGAGCCACCAGCCACATCCTCCGGTTATTCCCCACAAATCATGCCAAGGCTGTGCTCAACCGAATCAAAATCCTCCGTCCGCCACGCCGCAGGAGCCCTCCCAGCCAACCAACATCCAATCCTAACGTTCTATTTTTATAGCGGTGGTAAAATGGGAGAAAACCGAGACAGCAGAGATACTTAAGGCCACTGAGCCTCATTTTATGGTGGCGGCATTGTACCTGCATTTTCAATCTCTTCCTTACCTTTCACCTGAGACTAGTTGAGAGCCTGATATTCGAGAACTCAACTCTCCGATACAAAACTGTCATCAAATTGAATCAACTCAATCCCATCCCATCCCATCCAATTGAACCAAAAGCCAATATGTTCCACTACAACGAAAGAGAAGCGTATATCAGACGCTACCGCTCCTCGTCATCTACATCCCACTCTTCAAATAGCTCTTACACATCCACATCGCTTTCCGGATACTCAAGTTCATCCGAAGATGAAAAGTGCGACAACAAATCCTCGATCAACAGCCAGACAGCGAAGCCACTCCCGGCGCTCCCAAAGACGAAGACCTCGAGGAAAGTGAGGTTTGTGGGCTTCGGCGTAGAGAAGGCATTACCACCGCTGCCAACAGATGCCAGACTAAACGACGCGTCATGGCTGAGCGAGAGAGTCAAACAGAGAGAGTTGAGTTTCGATGAGGAGTACGACGCTATGTTGTCGAAAAAGGATAATTGAATACTTTCCGGTGAAAAATTTGTACAGAAAAACCTTGAGGCATTGGGTTCGGCGTTGGTGATTTTACATTTATATAAAAGGGAACTACTGCATGGATACGGCGTTTACGGGGGAGACAGGAGGACTTTTTGTTTGGTAAAATAAAAGGAGTTGGATATACCCCATAGTTTTAGTCATTCATTTTTTTTTTTCATTTTGAGAAGAAAAATATATATATTTTTATATTCCGAGCTCCGCGTCTTCCCATCTATTTAGTCCTACACTTCTCCCTACTGTAACTCATGCACCCATTAACAATCAAAATCCTTAACTCCAACCCCAACTTCAACCCCTTCCAAACCCCCAGGCAACCTCACTTCCAATAATTTCTAATGTCAAATCTCAATGCGCTTTTCTCCCGTCCACCAAAACCCCCCCCCCCAAAAAAAACGCCACCGATCTTTCGCCCGGGAATATTACGCACCGATAAGAAAGGACTCCTCTGTACACGTAGACGTAACCGAAAACTCACGTAGACGGGCCCCCCCCCCAAGCCAAAACCCGTTGTGTAACAGCCTCATCCACCCAAGAAAAACCGAACCGGCGGGGGGGGGGTAAAAGGACGGAAAAAAAAAAAAAATTCAAATCCCGTCGGAAAATCAAACAAACAAAAAGATTAAAATTACCGAAATCAGAAAACAAGGGAGCGAGGCGTTTGATGCACCGCCGTCCCAAATGTCGTGATTTCGTGGTTCGGCTTGCTTCCCGCTTCCGGGCGAACCATCTTTTCCCTCCCGACCAGAACTCTTCGAGGTCTGTTTGTCAGGATGGCAAGGGGGAGGATTTGTGAGTGCGGTTGGCTATAACAGAAGATCCCGGATAGAAGGGATGGTGGATTCATTTGGAATTGACTGGATTAGAGTCTGAAGTGAGGAGAAGAGGAGGCTTTCAAGAAAACTCTGCCTCTGTATAATCGTTAACCTCGAGCTTGCAGATAGAGAATGTGGAGTGAAGCTGCAATTAAGATGGTTGATAATACTTTTTGGTATTAATGCTACACTACTCTTCGCCGTGCTGTAAATGCCACCGCTCTCATCTTTCGGATCTAGTCTCCTCTCTCTACTTCATATACTCTATTATCATCTTCGTTCCTTTCTCCAACACTACTCCAGTCTACCCCCCTGGTACTTTCCCGGATGTGTGCAGATTACAACGCCTTTCCCACACCCGGTGTCGGCACTATTCCAGTCGTATTAGTACTGGCCCTGCTCCTCTCACTTCCGAACCGACTCAACTGACTTGCTCTTCTGTCTCCCAAAAATCGGTTCAGTCCTTGTACATATGCTGCTGACGGGCTTGGACCCGATCCACGATTCATCCTCGGCCCGGGTTGACTGGGCAGCCCCATCCTGTTTCCAAAGGGGCCTCTTGGGTTTCTAGGCAGTCCTGGACCAGTTCCGAAGTTTCTATTCATGCTACTTCTTGAGGTGCGGACAACTGGAGGTTCTGCCCCTTCGTCATCAATTCCTACGTCTTGGCGTGCCGCAAACCACTCTGCCGTATTCCTCACAGGATTTCGAGGGGCGGGGATAGTCATATTATATCCGCGGGTAGCAGCTGCTGGGTCTGTGGGTCTCGAGATTCGGAATTTTTTGGGGGATTGTAGAGGGGGGGACGGTGAATTGTAAGGTATATCGTCTGTCCAGACACTGGCTTTACTCTCTCGGTACGCCATACCAGGTTGGGAGTGTTGGGGTAAAGAGTCGGGTCTTTTTAAACTAGTAGTGGCAGGCTTAGCGGGTTCCTTGGAGATAATGGTCACAGTCGTTTGAGGAGTGGTATTGCCCTTAGTCTGTGAGACAAATGAGGGATATCTTGGATTTTGTGTTGGTCCTTGGATTTCCGATGGCACGGTTGGAGATTTTGGTTTCTGTAAATCTTTCCTAGGCGGTGGTTCATCTGATCGTGGAGGAAGGTTCGAGGTCAATGGTGATTTGAGTTGGCCGCCTAGAGGAGCAGTGTTTTTGGGGTCGACTGGGAGGTTTATTGGACCAAATGGTGAGACATTTTCTTGAACTTTTAACCACGTTCCTAAAGTGGGTACGGTCGGTGGTTTTGAGGGATTCCATAATACTGATGTTGTTTTCAGGGTGTTCTGTAATGGCTTCTCAATATCACCTGACATTCTTGGGTTTGAACTTGACGAAGCCTGGGAAGCGCTCATAGGATCACGCTGATTTCCTTTACTGTTAGGTTGTGACCCAGCAACCGTGGTGCCAACTTGAGCCGACATTGGGAATTTGGGATCTGAGAAGTACCCATTTACTGGTGAAGACCTGTCTGCAAGCGATCGCCGCCTAGCCTTTTCCTTGTGACGAATGACAAGGAAATATATCAGGATAGTGATCAAAGTAGATGCAATGATGCTTCCAACAATGGCAAGGGCAGCTTGGGTAGCCGTTACTGCGGCCGTTTGCGAAGCCGACACTTGCGCGCTTGCTTCTGATACTTGGGAAGCAGCCGCGGCCTAGAGCATATCAGTATTTTCCCTGTCAATTGAAGGTTTACACTTACACCTATCGCGGATACAGATGCTTGGGCGCTCTGAGTTGCTCTTGCGGCTGCGGCGAGAAATGATGATCCTGCGGCGGCAGCAGATCCTAGACCATGTAAGCAAGTCAAGGTCAGATGGAAAAGAGAATCACATACCAGTAGCGGCTGCAACCGCAGCGCCCGCTTGAAGTACTGCATTTGAAGCATTTGCCTGAGGTGGCCATGGTGTTAGATGTGCTTCTTTTACAAAGAGAACCGCCGCCTAACTATTCGCGCCTTGACTGGAATGAAGACATACCTGTGCCGTTGAAGCGCTAGCTTGAGCGCTCATCATTGACCCATTTGCTCTTGACACAGCGTCCGATGCTGAAGATTCGGCACTGGCTATAGCAGAACTCGCAGAAGATATTGCGCTAGCGACACTTCGTGAAGCAGCGGCGATTGATTGTGAAGCTTGGTTTGAAAACTGTTGGATAGCGTTTGAAGCGGATTGTGACGCCTGTTGTGCGGCTTGAGAGGCGGACTGTGAAGCTTGTTGTATAGACTGTGAAGCTTGCTGGCTTGCTTGCTGGATTGCCTGAGAGGCACTTTGACTTGCTTGCTGGCAGCTATCGCCGCCATCTTGAGGCTCTGGCACAGGATTGCGCAAGCGAAGCTCTGGAGGTGCTGTTATGACTGCGCCTTGATCTCTAACTTTATCATATGCAACCAAAGTTGCAGAAGGTGCCAGCGAGATGGCTGATCTCGAAGAGGAGCTCGGCTCATCGCGCCGGTTGACATAATTGTCGAGAAAGGAATTAAGTATAGAGAAAGCCTCTTCCAGCGAGGGCTCAATGTACATTTTGAATCAGAATCGAATAGGTGCATGTGAAAAAATATTATGACAGTATATTAAAGTTGTGAAGAAACATCATGACCTGCAGAGTTGCAGATGGTGTTGAAAGAGGTGAAGAGAGACAGAGATGGAGAAGAGAAGCAATTGATACCCCCGGAACAATACAAGATTTACACTCCAAGTCCAGCTGTGGCTGAATACTGTCCCCCACCAGCTGCTCCCGACCTGTCATTCGGTGACTCCTGCCAGAATGAGGTGTTTTCTGCTATGCCATTGCCATGGCGGACCGTCTGATGCAAGGTGAAAAAAGCCTACCTGGCAATCATACGAACCAGCACAACTGCATATGCATATCCGAATCATTCAGATAACGCTTTTGGCTACACTTGACCTAAAATGGGCACTGTCCGTGAGGTTTGGTTGTGCGGAGGTTTCAGAACTTCACGATCCGTTCACCAAAATTCATGCGAGATATGTGAGCCGTTTCGTCTCAGCTGCTGACAGCTGGCGACAAGGCCAATGAGATGGAACGGCACAAGAAAACAGACGAAAAGAGAACATCGGATGAAAAACTCCACGATCCGAGCAGCTATCAGGCCGCGATGATCTTCAGCACTGGTGTGGTTGTGGTTCGTGTGATGGGTGTGACAGGAGACTTTCGCCCCTAATAAGTTACAGAGTCCGGAAAGTACTGACAGGAAGGTTAGGTAGAATATTCGATGGACGTGGGATTTGCCCGTTTCCCCGCGCGGTGAAACGTATGAGTGTTATCGCACTCTGCTTGCCTCTGTAAAGAATGTTCAACTCGCGTTTCACAATTCTCGATGAAGCCCGGTGGAGGTGCTCCATGGCTTGGGGCTGCAGCATGATCGCAAATGTATCCGTGCTCGACCTGTCATCTGGCCGCTCCCGAGAAACCATAAACAGAGGAGACAGCCAGTTTGAAAAGCAGAAAATAGCTCAACCCATTTATCCCGTCCAAGCAAACCGTCGTGTAACTTTCTAGAAAACTTCAGACCGCTCGGGTCACGTATCGATTATGTGTTGTTATGGTTCGGTTCGATATGATATAATATTGACATAATCCCTGTCTATAATGTCACTTTTCGAATAAATGCCACAACTGCCCACACTACAAATATATCCCAACCACAATGCCATGGCAATAGAACAACGGTCCATCACACAAACAGTTTCCAAGCAGTTATTCCGTCTGTTTCTTCCATCGTCTTTCGCGGAATTTGGTAAAGCAAACTCGATGCCCACCTCTACAGTACATGCATGCCTTCGCGACCAAACCTAACGTAAACCGCATACTGCCGTCCACGATAATGCATCAGAAGTCCAAATAACTCCGTACCGTTTCCAAATATGCTCGTGACCTACTGGCCAGCTTCATGATCCCATTCATTTTCTAAATCTTTGAGCCTTCCTAAGAACTCCTTCCAGCTCACAGTTGCGGTCTCGGATTCATATTCAATAGTGACGTTCTCACTTCTCCCATCGTTGACTCTCTCTCCCATGTCATTTGTTGATGTGATGCCACACTTCTTAATTTCAAACTCACTGCTGAACGCTGCCTCGAGTTGATTTGCTGCGTGTGTGACATGATGCATTGACTTGAATGCCTATTCCAAACGTTAGTGAACCGTGGTCCGAATGGTGAGGAACTATATAAACCTACAAATCTGCGACTCGGGCAGTCGCCCCGTCCTTCCTGATCTTTCAGAACAATGACGTTTAAATGATACATCGGTTCTTGTGGTGCTTCGGTCTTCGGTTGCCAGAGCGTATGTTTAGCAACGTTTTCAATGCAGACTTGTTCTCCATTGCCGTTAAGTTCGGTAGGGCAGCTCTCACTCGAGCTCATGATGTCTGAATAGCCTCTCATGTTGGTTGGGCGTCTGCGATTATAGCTTTAGTAGGCGTGTCGTTTCGAGAATGGTGAGATTTACCTTGCTGTTGTCGGGAATAGCATAGAAGATTGTGTGTAAGAATAAGCTGTAGATGTAGTGCCTTTTATCTTGTAATATTTGACTTTAAAGACCTTTTGGTTTGGTATAATAATGGCGTACTACACCCAGTCCCTTTTATACGAATACATACAGAAGATTGCAGAACCCAAGAGAGCTCATAATGACCTACCGTTAACCCACCCGTGGATCCCGTCGCGATTTCTTCCCTTCGAAGAATCTCGAACGCCCTGAGACATGCGCTTTGTTGCGTAGGTGGTGTTACGAGTATGCACATCGTGAATCAGTTGATCAATTTGTCGAATGACGTCGTCGGGGAGAGCTGACTCGGCCACTCAGGAGGGCCAGCCACAGCCCAGCAGTCGAAGGAGATCGCCTATTGGTGTCTACGGCGTAATCGAAATCAGCTGTTTTTAAACATCACGCCAGTTCATGTTCATTTCTCCACTGAATCTTGGTCTTTCAATTTCGATTCAATTCTCATCAAGTTTTACGCCGATCAATTAGGCCTCACTGACTGTGGATTGAAGGACTGCAGCCGTAGAAACCACCCGAAGCGCAAGGTGCTATACAAGACAGCAATTGGCAGCAGACGATGAGAGCAGAATATCACCCCACCCACACCGAAATCCATGCAGGGGGATAAGGAGAAGCTGACCCTGCATTTTTGACTGGTATGAAGAAATGCAGATGCACTGTCAGTACAGTAGTTGCACAATATGGTAACGTCCTATATGAAGGGAGAAGTCCTGAACCAGGAGTCTGGTCATATACCGAAATCCCGTCTATCGTGATCCGAGCCATTATATCGAAAGGCTCATGCGAGAAAATTTCCAATTGTATTTGTTCTCAAACCAACCACTCGCCATGTGACCGGCGTGAAAGTTCGGAGTGTTAGTTACCGAATGTCTTTGCATTCTGGATATCTGTGGTTTCTACATGTCTGGGAATTTCTGTCCGCTTCTTCCTGCTTTTCCTAGAAGCCTATTTCCAGAGAAAAGAACTGTTCTCGCAGCTGTAGTTCAAGGACCAGAGGACAGCGAAGCAGGTCGAAGCATTAAGATCCGGCAGGATTTCTTAAGAATCATCATATCGGAGAGAGCAAGAAAATCTTGAATAGGAAGGCCAACTGTGTAGAAAGAACATTCTGCGTAGGATGGGCATTCTGTGTTGGAAGTGGTTTGGACTGGAGGACTTAATGAACCGGTGGAGTACAGTCCACATCCAAACTTCTGTTCATAGAATAGAAGGTTTGAAATCTAGTAGATGGGCTATTCAAGTTGTTTTCTATCGTATACCCCTCCACCGTATTGAGATTCGAATCACCGAATCCCCATCCTCGTAGCCGCTGCCCCTCTTGTCAGCTCTACAGTCCCTCCAAAACGTGCCCACAACTCCACCATCCCATTCGTCCCCAAATGCTCACCGCCCAGCAAAACCACCTTTCCCCTCTGCTCTGTATTCCCGCACTGTAAGCCTCAACCCGGCCACTAGCGTGCCCTGGGGCAGAAAGCTTATTTTTTGTCCGCCCTGGCAAGCCTATTGCCCAAGCCTATTGCCCAATTGGCGGCCACTGTGCCAACTTGGGATATCTGAAGCAGGCTATAATTGTAGGGGAGAATAATGCACTACATTTCAGCTCTCTACATTGCACTACGTCAGCTCGGGGGAGTTACATGTACAGTAGTTATTACGTAGACGTAGTTTAGGTTTGGGTCTTATCTCCTCCTTATTTCAACTGTTTCCCTGGTTCTGCTGCCTACTTTTCTTCTATATAATCTTCTCCCGAAGATTTACATTTGAATACCTTCCCAGACGGCCAATTACCCGTAAAAACCATCTCCACAATGGCAACAATCTGTACTATCTCCTCAAAATTACTCCTCCTTGCTCAGCTTGCTAACATCTAAAGATTATGAGCCGGAGGGGTGCAATTGTGCTGGGGTGACGAGCTACGACCGAGAAGCCATAAACGCAGCGTGTACCCAAGCCCTAGAACTTGCCTCTCAAGGCCAACAAGTCGGCCGGGACAAATATCCCCACGCATACAATGGTGGGTAACCTCACCTATCTAGAACAGAAGAAACGTGGCCTTTTTTTTGCCCCGGTGTTTTGCCCCGGCATCAAAACAACAACTTGCCGCTTTTTACTCCTCTGAATAGCTCCCTTCCTGTACCAACCACCGAATCGCTCACTAACCAAACCGAAAAATTTCCCAGACTATGAAAAATTCAAGTTCGATCACGCTCAGAAGCCCTACCTAGAGTTTCCAATTCTTACAGACGGCAGTTTTGATGGAAATGGTTTCGTGCTCCTTTTCTTCCGCCCCCATTTCCCCTCTCTCCAGACTTAAAAACTCACAAAAAAACAAACCTCAAAAAGCTAATATCTTTTTTCCTCCCCCAATATAGAATCTCCAGAAGCAGACCGCGTGGTGATCGGCAGCATCTCTTCCGACTACCGCAGCGCGGTGTTTTGCGCCGTGCTCACGCACCACGGAAGTAAGAGGAACGGGTTTACCGAGTGCAAGGACGATACCGTGAACACTGACGGGGATGGAGAATGGGATACAGAACGCAAGAAGGGCCGTGGAAGAGAACCTGCACCAGGTCGAGATCTTTTGGATTTTATTGCCTTCACTTGAACAAACAAGTGGACGAAGAAGGATGGGGTTAAGGGATAATACTCTTTAGTAAAAAATTATCGAGGTTTATTCGTTTTTTTTAAGATACAATACAGTACAACAAAGCAGACTGAAAGTAACTCCGTAAAGCGTGGGTTTGTATCTTTAACCACTGCCGTTTCTCCACTTAAGTATTTCACATCCCTCCAATTCGCACTCCACTCCATGGAATCAGGTCTGTATCCTTCTCATATGAGGCACAGCCACGCCATTAGATCCCCCTTTCCTATCCCCAAAATTGTGTAACCGTTCGCCAATCAAGTATACCTCGTCTCTAATTTTCATTCTCCAATCTTTCACCCATCCTAAGAGGGTATAGGTTGCGAAAGTAACACAGAGGAGGCATAGACACATCGGATAGGAGTAACGATATGTCAGGAGATGTTTTTCTGGGCTATTCTTCAGAACCGTCATTGTTACTACCTGAGCAATGGCCCAGGGGTAGAAAAGTGCCGCAGACAGAACGACCGTGGCCGGGAGGATGAAGCTTCTTGTTGCTAGCCATGCGTCTGGATCTAAATATCCATTTCTTGTAATAGCCCGTAGGGATTGTGCGGGTCGTGAGTCTTCGTGCCATAGAATAAGTCGTGTAGTCAATTTCACATAAAGCAGGCCGAGAGTCCAGCTTTGAACAAAATGTACCACATGACGTTCTTGGAAAGCGAAGTAAGTGTGTAGTGGAACGATGAAATAGAATTCCACGACAAAAGCGAACATCGTCGGGAGAATAAAAAGAAAAGCTGCGTATGTCCATGCTATACGGCCGATGCGAGCAGCGACGATCGAGAGGCGGCGTAAAACATTCTGAGGAGTCTCAGCATTGATAGCCAAGGCTCGACGGAGATATGAAATAAACTTTCCGAGGTGTACAATGGCGTATGAAGCAGAGCCGAGGATATATATGCCTATCGAGAAAGCATAGACATCATTCTTGCGTACATGAGGAGGTATCATTCTTGCAAAAACTTGACGACCAAAGACTAATGGTACGATTGTGATGCACACTCCGGTGAGTGCCGCAAATAGCCAGATGAAGACGATGAAGAGGAATATGCGGGTGCGGAACCACGGTGGAATGTAAACTTGTTTGAAAAGGTCGGAGTCTTTTCCATGTACTCCATCCATCCGATCCCGTTTCCCGTCAATGCGATTATTCAACTCGTCCACCTCAAGAAAGATCCCAGTACCTTTGGGAATTCGAACTTGATCTGACGCAGGTGCTCTGACATAACGTCCATCTTGACAGAAATATGCCTGTAATTCAGGGTCTTCCTGAAAGGGTTGCTGAGTATCTTGTGTCTTGATAACTTTCATCTGTTCACCACTCGCTCCATGGAATAAGTCTTTCCAATCCCGTCGAACGGTATAACCCTCCTCATCCTTCTTCCTCTCATCAAACATAAACCACGTAAGTCGTAGCATTCTCGCACATTGGCGGAACCACCAGCTGTACATAGCGTGTAGCCCGTCTGAGGGCTTAAAGAACTTAACTGCCAGCGGCATTAAGAAATTGTAAAAAAGAAGATCAATAGGAAATTCCAGGACTGGTTCATTTGACGACCAATGTATTGGGAGAACGCCTTTAAATGCAAATGATAGTCCCCAAACAACGCCCCCCAAGCAAATGACAACTAGGCCACCGTACACCAAAGCACTGAAGAGAATCTTTCGAAGTTGTGTTGCTACATTTCGCTCTAAAACATCTCGTACAGGATGGAATGTCGGATCATCAGGATCACGGATGAAGTCTGTAAAAGTTAGCTAATGCAAGCCTAAATGATATTTCAGACAAACTTACATAGGACTCCTTTCCGCATAATTTTCCGACACATCGAAACGAAAAGAGCAAAGTGGAACATGTAACAAGTTCCTACGAACCAATGAACAAATATAGAAGTAAGTGGTGATTTAAAAGTAAAGTGGACCCGTGACATAATTGTCGTGTTTTCAAAGAGAGGAAGTAATGCGGCGTCTAGCAGGAGGCCGCAATAAAGGGGAAAAACTAGCATTTCGATGCTGATAATTAATATCACTTTCATTACCCCACCAGCTTGATTTAGGAGGTCAATAATGGTTGCCTCCCATTCTCGTCCAACTTGACCTGTTGAAAACGGTGTACCCTTCCTGACGTAAAGAGCGCCGAGCAGACAAAGAGCTGTATATCCCGCTAAAGTGGCCCAGAAACGATCCATGCCATCCCAAACACTTAATTCGAGGTTAAGCGGAGTAACTCGCTTCTCTACCTCGAGGCTAATGACCCAGGTATCAGGCCTTGTGAGGAACTCTGGCAATGTCGCTAAGAGTCGCCACCCGTGCTTGACCACAGCAGCGGAGACTGCCCAAAGAGTTCTCATGCTTAAGCTGTAGTCTCCAATAAAAATAAAGACGCCAATCCCTCCAATACCAGCTATTGTATTGACGATGACTGTTTTTAGGCTTATTAACGCCTCATGCGAGGCTGCTGAAAAGGCAAAGATTTCAGAATCGGTAATGTGAACCAAGCCACTGATCGTTCCATCCAAGACTCTTTCCAAGGCATTTTGCGAAAGGTTAAAGGCGGTAGAACCGACTTCCATTCCATTGATTGTGATGGGAGTACTGGTCGTGGCGGAATAGTAGGACCGGAGATTCATCGGTAAGGAGAGAATCGCAATTAAGCCATATGATACAAAACCGGCCAATGATAACGCCAGATCTTGCATGAATGCTGCAAAGCCGAAAACAAGTTTCAATGGAAGCTTAAATGCGGGCCCCGGGTTAGCGAGTAGCAGGAGAGCAATTCTTCCGATATTGTAGGGAATCCAAACTCCAAAGGCGACTGTCAATGCCAAGAGAAAGGCACTGAACAATGCATTCTGAACCAAGCTGAATACTGGGCCTCGCATGCCTACGAGTTCCATTATTCCTTCGAAATCCTCGGCATCGTCAATTCCATCAGGATCGTTGGGGTCTACGCCGGCAGCAATTGCGGCCTCGACAACCTCACGATCTTGTTGTGGAAATTCTAGCCCTTGCTCCATGGGATCGTGATGGGCAACAGGAACAAATGGAGGTTCTGCCGCGATGTCTTGTACAATATGTTCATCATTTGCAGCTTGCTCGTCTTGAAATCTGTCATCACCGACGCCTCCCCAGAGAAAGTCAGCGATATGTCCTAGGAACCCTCGCTGCTCTATCGGCCGAGCCACAATAGGCTCCCTATGCTCCGGGAGTGGAGTATCTGGTCTAAATGGGTTTGTTTCTGGGCGATCAACGCCATCAGCTCCGTCATCATCTTCCGTGTCATCCCCCGGATGAGCTTCAAAAGCTTCATCCCAGTTCTGATAGGTTTGCAAAGTACCATCCAACAACCTCACTTCGATAGGATCTTCATTTTCTGAGTCGTTTATTGGGGTTGGTATGATAGGTTCTAGATACTCTAAGGCGGTTTTTTGGGCTTCTCTACCTTTAGCAATGGCTTGCTGGACACGAATATCTTGTGCAGTCTTCCAAGCTTGAGTACCAGGCACATGGATTTCTGACGAGGTAGACTGCAGCAAAGATTCAGTGGCGCCGGCGATCATTTTCGGGTTCTGTGATGGTTTCTTGTTTTCTTCACCTAGTGATGAAATAGAATCAGCCTTATCGTCAGAATCTGGGAAGCTCCAGTTATTATTAGCTAGTGGGGATATATTTTCCCTGGGTCGAGGTCCATCGGAGACAGAACGAGGTCTGTTACTGGTTGACGCTGAAGAAGCTGATAATGGCTGAATCCTATGCATGCTCGGCGAGTCTGAAGGTATAGGAGTCCAGTCTGGCTTAAAAATGGTGGGATGGTCCCTGTAGTTATCATGATTTTGATTCAAATCTTCTACCAAAATTCTTTCTGAGGAATTCATAGCTGTAGAATGGGCAGGCTCTTGGTCTGATTCTCTAGCGGGGCTCTTGCCCTTGTTCAATGAGAAAATGTCACTCCTCAAGTCATTCTCAGCCTGGGTGTGATCAAGTAACATATTCTGCTCATGGCTACTGCGCGGTTGCGAAATATTTTCCCAACTCTCGGAACTTGCACTGCCTTCATCACTCTCTCCCTGGCCTGTTGGCTTATCGGTGATACTACCCTCGGAATCAAGTGTAGGGGCGGAGGTGAAGGCATCACGTTTACTAGGCTCCGTATTGGATGTAGATGACCTATGTGGAGAACTTATAATAGGGACATGAAGTCCTCTCCTCTGTGGCAGTGGATTTTGAAGAATTTTCATAGCGTTGACCCAATAGCGCATCTGATCCCCGGCATTTTCTGTCTCGATAATTCGAAGAACCTCCTGAGGGTCACCATCTGCACGTCTCCATATCGCGAGAAACTCTTCGGTCATTCTTGGTTCACCGGGGTCTTCAGTGAGTGCCCGTTGAATTTCTACAGCAGGCAGTAATGCGTCTCTTGCGGGAATTGGCTTATTTAAGGAGCCACCAGCATCTGGATCGGAGTCATCAATTTGTTCTGGCTCTGGGGCCTCTCTAATTATATGGTCTCCATCAATATCACCAAAATGAGGATTTCTTCTTCGCGGTCGAGCTATTGGACGCAGCCCAATGTCACGGGGCTCCTGAAAGTGGTCCATCGGGTTCGCTCCTGCGGCGGGACGAGCTGCTTCTTCCTGTCTGGGTTCTGGCACGACTAGTTGCTCTCGTGGCCGTTCAGGCGCCGCGAATTCGGCGTTGAATCCGGCGCCCATATTAATTCCCGGTTGCTGTTGGACAACCCATTCGCGAATTAAGAAGACTAGGATAAAGCATATTACAACTAGTATTGTAATGACATATCCTTCTGCTACTGTAATAACAAGTTGGTTGAAGTATGTGCTCCGAGTCAAGTTTTGAAGAAAGGAAACTTCGCTCAAGAGAGATGAACTTTTGGAGGAAGTTGAAATGTGATTGAGATATTGGGATGCGGTCATATTGTTGACAGGTCCTTCTGGCATATTCACATTTTGAATTCCGAAGCCATAATAGAGGGACTTGAACAAGCCCGCGGCAAGGGGGTCGGTGCTGCTGATATTCAAAGTTTGAGAAATTGGCATCAAGAATCCAACAAGCCTGTCCATAATTCCTCCCATACTCGCAGATGATGTCTGGCTTGCTTGGAAGGGGGTCACAGGAGACGTGCCATAATCGGCCATAGCCGCAAGTTTTAACTCTTGGGGAATTTCGAAAGGCCGCATCGCAGAGGAATTTCGGGTGGGATCCATCAGCAGATAGTTCGGCGGCCATCCTCCATCGCTAAACCAGAATAACAATCTCCAGACCTGCCTAATGATATATGGAAGAAAGCCCAACCAGACAGCAATCACCAAACACAACCTTAACCAAGTAGTGAGATTCTTCACTGTGTGGATGACGACATGCCGCAAGAGCACTGGGAGCGGTAGCGTTGGTGGCATGTTGGGAGAGTATAGCTTTGTGAATCTGAAAGGAGTCTTGCAGAGTTCGCAATGCTTCTTTTGAGAATGTGACAGCCACTCCATCAAGCAGTCTTGGTGGACATACTTAATACTGCCGCTGCATTTACACGGATGGAAGAGGGGCTCCGAGGCGCCTCCTTCTCCTCTGCAGATCCTGCAGGTATCTGCATCCCCCATTCCATCTTCACCATCTGCTGTATTCGTTGCAAATTGTGGATCGTTCATGATATCTGGGGACGCGTTTGCCGGGGTGCGGGGACCTGATGGCTCCGCCATGACGAAGGTGACGGAACGAAATGTCGAACACAGCCGTCGTTCAAGAGAGGAGGGGTAGATAGTTCTATAAGGCAAAGCCTTGTTACCACCGATGCCGTACCACCATCTGAGAGTTGAGAAGTGAGCGTCTCAACTTCGGGGATTTGCCGCCGAATCAGCCCTAGCGGGATAAGAAAGGTGGCTTCCGCCGGAGAAGCTGAGTTGAAGACAGTGCCTTTTGACGTTGTTTGTCGCTGAAATAGAAATCTAGAAACCCAGAAACCGGCTCGAAGGGTGATCGTTGGACGGCCGGTCACGATGGTGGCGGGTATTGTGGGTAGTGAATATTCCCGATTTGTTTCTGTTCTGGGAGAGAACCAGAACCAGAAACTGACTCTTTTGATTACCAGATCAAGCACTCGGAAGTCGGATTTTGGGTATTTCCGTGCCCCAGTCACGTGTTTTGGCCACCAGACAACATTCTTGCCTCAGTCATCATTTTAAGGCATTCAGTTCTATCGACAGCATCAAAAGAGAAGTCGACGAAACCGCGACACTCCACTCCGGTCAGCGGATCCCCGAGTCAGTGCGGACGTGTCTGACGTGATTCCCCCGACGTGAAACTGCTCCAAAGAATCATCCTCTTTAGCCAGCTGGGGCACTGGGAGGCAGGAGATCCCTCAAGCTGCAATGGGATGGTTATGAAACAACTCCGTCGTCAGGATACATACCGAGCTGCACGTGTAGAAAATGAAAGCTGTCAACACAGACTTCGCCAGAATCCCAATATTGACCCAACGGCGGCCCCTGTGCACCCTATTGCTTCAAGATATAGACACTTTTAAAACTTTCTTTCCCCTCATGATCCTTCTAGACGCCTAGTTCCTGTATCATATGGTGCTGTATGCTCTACCCTCGTTGCAATAGGACGATCTTGCTAGTATGTCCCCCTACCAATGCTGAATGACGTTGTTTTTGAGTCGGCCGGGTTGCGCTAAGTTTCCTGTTCGCGCACCTCCACCCAGCAAGCTTGTGATAATTGACGACCATGTCCAGACAGCGACTTTAATCTCTTCTCACCAATCCCTCTCGCCTAGGTCACCGGGTTTTATATGAATGACATTTTATCGATCGGTGTTGTGTGTGTTGCTTACCGTGTTATTTCCGTAGTCAGGAGGCCTTTGACCAGGATCTGCTAGACATTCCCAGACTGGTCCGTGTGGACGTTTGACCAGGAGCAGGAGCAGGAGCTTCTCGGCAACAAAAAGCTTCGAGTCCCGCAACATCCAAATAAACCCACGCCAACTACCTGGAGTTATTCCCATCAACTGGTACGAATCGTCAGCGGGCTGAATACTGTGGAATATGGCGGCGGAGAGTAATGGAAGGCTGGTTGAGCCAAGCCACAAGGGCAGCATGAACGGATATGCAAAACCTCCCAAGTCCAAACCACTGAAGAAGCAAAAAGGCTTCAGTATATTCAGCGCCATCTCAAGGTATGCGCACTCTCGAGGCCACCCAGACAATGTCATTGACTGTCTTCTAGGCTTCTAACGTGGTATTCAATCATTACGATATTATTTCGATGTCCCCCGGCCCTCGACACACTTACAGAGTCCTCCCCTAAAATCTGCAAACCATATTTCCAGCTTCGATCGCTGGTCGCTCCTCACCTTGAGCCATATTATGATACGTATGCTGCGCCATATGTAGATGCCGCACGACCATACTACGATGCACTGGACCAAAAAGTACTGACACCTGTCACGGTGTTAGGAATGAAATATGCTGCTCCTCGTGTGGCACAGGCGCAAGATTTCGGACAGGCTCAATGGGAGAAAAATCTGCAGCCACAGGTGCTGAAATATCATGGCATTCTAAAGGAGCAGTACGACCAAGCTCTAGGTCCTCATGTCGATAAAGCTGTGGAAGCTATCAATCCTTACTACAGCATGGCAAAGACGAATGCGCTTCAAACTTATTATGAATTCCTTCTCCCCGCATATATAACCGTACAGCCTTATGTCATCCAGGGCTATGGAACTGCTACTGACTTCACCGTCGACACGGTAATTCCTTACTCAAAATGGGCTTGGACTACCGGGGCAGTATTTTTGGATCGGACTGTCTGGCCGAAGCTGAGGATCATTTACGGCGAAAATGTCGAACCTCAATTGGTCAGAATTGGTGAACGACTGGGGAGATATCGGGACGGAAAAAAAATGAACTCAATGGTTGATGAATTAGAAAGGTATGCTTTATTTACTCTAGACAGTGCATATTACTAATTCTGTTTTAGTTCATCCTCAACATCTCTTACCTCCCAGACTCCCCATAGTATGGCATCCTCGACTCCCTCCGTTGTCGAAACTGCCCCTCCGATCACTTCGCAACCCGTCACTACCACATCTACTGCCGAAGCAGCAGCTTATACCCCAGAGAATGAAAGAGAGGTCCGAGAGAATGCGCAAAAGGTTGTTGCAAAAGATCTTCAAGAATGGCAAGAAAAATTTGCAAAGGCTGCTGATGAAGGAGCTGATGAGCTAGAGGAGAAAATGACTGAAATCACCGAGAGGTTGATTAAGAGTCAAGCTCAGGGAGTGGCAGCTGCCCTTGTTACGCAACTGGAGGAGACCGTCAAAACAAGCCTTACAGGTCTCGAGAGCAAAATCATTTCAATTGTTAAAGAGTCAAAAGATAATGAAGTTGGAGAGGATGAGCTCAATGCAGCCGTTCGGTCTGCAGGTGTTGCGATTAAAGAGAAGGCACAAGCTGTCCGGACTTGGAGGCAGAGCTACGACCGAGAGACCAACTCTCAGATAACGAAGGCTGCACAAGATACATTTGAAATTCTTGATTATATTCGAGACCTAGGATTACAGGAGGTTGGAATGCGTTGGGCCTGGACAGATGGTATCACACACAAGGATTGGGCAAAATACCATAAATTAAAGCCCAAGTTCGATGAATGGCGTTATGATGTCGAAAAAGTTCTCATTGAACACCCGGGACTTGAAAAAGCTCGCGCAGCCTCTGAAGAAATTGAAAATCAAGCTATGGGTATCGCCGAGGATGCAGCGAAAGACCTAGCACGTCTCAAGGAAGCCGGGCGTTCAAAGATATTGGCTCGAGATATCAGCAACGATTTCAATGCCGAACACATGGAGAAGATTCAAGGAAAAATTCGTGAGATGAATGAAGCTACTGCCGCCTCCTCTGAGAGTGTTGTGGAATCCATATCTTCTAGCGCGAGCAGTGTTGTTGAAAGCGCCTCCAGTTCGGTCATCGATACCCCAAAGGCGAGCGTAGAAAGCATTGTGTCCGCTGCAGAAGATTCTGCTAGTAGTACCCTTGACCATGCATCGAGCTCTGTCGTTGAGAATGTAGAGAGTGTTTCTACCGCTATTGAGAGTGCAAGTAATTTGTCTGAGGAAGCAACATCCTCTGTTACAGGCAAAGAGCCAGGCGTTATCGCAGATGCGACTGATGCCATCAAATCCGCTGCATCAGCTATCTCAGAATCTATGAATGCTGCAAGCCCTTCGATTTCTTCCGTTAGCACCGAAGCTACAGCAGAGTCCGAAACGCTTAGTTCTCTCGACTCTTCAACTCCAAGCTCAGATGCATCCTCAGAATCCAGTACTGTCTCGAAAAAAGTATGGGGCGGTGCTATGGCACAGAGCGTGGAAGCTAGGCAAATTATATATGAAGATGTCGTAGACGATTCAAATGATTCCTCTTTCAGTGAGATTTTACAGAGTCTAGCTTCCCAAGCGGGCGATCAGTACAGCGACATAACTCGGGCAGTTAGCGAGGCGTTATTACCTACCAAAACGGAAGAAAACTTCGCAATAACCAAACTCGCGGCTGAACAGTATAGTAGCGCTTTGGCCGCAGCGAGTGTGGCATTGTACGGTACACAGCAAGGGACAGTTGAAAGTATTTCAAGTGTTGTCTCAAGCCGATATGCTGATGCTGTTGCGGCGTAAGTAGGCTTCTAAAATACCTGATGTCGTAGGCTAACAAAATGTAGGGCCAGTTCGGTCATCTATGGAACCCCCGCTCCAATGACAGCGTCGATTGCAGCACAAGCTTCTAGCGTTTATAGCTCAGCGCTCTCGAAAGCAATGGATTATTCCTCACAAGCACGTTCTATTGTCAATGCTCAGATTTCAGGCGAACCCAAACCGGCCCATGAAGAGATGTTCAGCTCTGTGGAAGCTGCTTATTCTGATGCAGTTGCAGTTGCCAGCTCAAAGCTCCAACTTGCGCTCTCGGCAGTAACGTACAAATCGATATTTGAATCCCTCTCATCAGTGGCGGAGTCGAGGTTATCGGCTGGTCTCAGTGCTGCCTCTTCCCAATTCAGCGAGGCAAAGAGCTACGTGACTGCGGTCCAAACACCTGAACCTGCCCAGCAAAAGCTTTTAGCCCAGATGCAAGACCAATTTTACGCTGGAGTTGGCATGGCTCATGCAAGATATTCTGAGTTCATGGACGCAGCTTCTTCCGCTGTCATGCCTACTCAAACGCCCACGCCCTTCACTGAATCTGTTGCTTCACTTGCGAGCGAGAACTGGGAAGCCCTTGTTACAAAAGCCAGCAATCAGATATATGGCGCCCCAACTCCATATTTTATCACACGAAGGTTACTTTCCGAGGCCCAGGAATATGGCGCACAAGCTACCGACGCTGTGGCTTCTCAGTACTTCGTGGTTCAGTCTATTATTAGCGAGTTAGTTGTTGGTAAAGAGCCGGCTTTCACTGAGAGTGTATACAACCGTTTGAGCTCTGCTTATTATAGCGGACCTGGCCAGGTCGCTTCCTCCGCTTCGAGTTACGCAAGTCAGGCATACGACTCAGCCAGTTCTGTTGTTAGCTCTCTATTTACCCCACCGCCAGCCATTGAGGCGATCTTCGAGACTGCCCAATCTCGTCTGAACGACGTGGTGGATGCCGCAAGCGTTCAAGTTTACGGTTCAAGCACCGGATATTTCGAAGCTGCCCAATCTTCAATCGCAGATGCAGCTATGTCAGCCCAGAAAGCTGTTTCTGAAGCCTTTTATGGCACTACTTCAACTGGCACATACGAGAGCGTCACGTCAGTCATTTCTGAGAATCTCTCTGCGGCTACATCAATAGCTGCGGAACAGTATAGCGCTGCCGTTGCCAAAGTAAACGAGGCAATGGAAAGTGCCCAAAGCAAACTTGCCGCACTAGCACCTACGAGTACGAGGGTGAGAGATGAATTGTGACGGCCACCATGTAAATGAAGAATGAAGAATGAACCACGGGGGTTGTCGGGCGAGAAGGGATGATCTTTGCACATGAGACGAGGTTTGGGAATGTAAAAACGCAAAGAGATTTGAGAAAAATGATAGAGATGGAGATGGAAACAAAATGGGGACCTCAAATCCCATACTTTCATTATTTTATTTTTGGTTTTTGCATCTCATCTGTTATACATCTCTTGTCGAGCGCTGGTGGAAAATTGCCTTGTTATTTTAGTAGTTTGGCTCTTGGTGATATCCCCCTCTGTATGTACGCTATGAAATGCATGACACTATATATTAAACTGTAAAAAAAAAAATGATATACCTTTTTGCAATCGAAACCTAAATCGCCCCTGTCTAGATGCAAGCGAGTGATGGGGGTTGAAAGCGTTCGAAGAGAAAAATCAAGTTCTGTTACCTCATCGATACATTATGCGCAGAAAGATTTTGGCCTGGCACTGAAAGGAACAACTGAATTCTCTGAAGGCTACGAACAAGCTGTCTTTTCATTACTCGACTAGCTGTGTATAAATTATGAAATGCCTCCAGAGCAGCGATTGCAAAAGATTGCTTGTTATCATTTCGAATACGTCTTGTCTGATGGGTTTTAAGAATAGCCTTTCGTGCGTTACGTTTCAGTAAGCTGTTCTATTCAAAAAATACAGGAAGGGAGCGCGTTTACCAGGGGTTTTGGTCTATATTGGAGGACTAAAACCCTATGGCGTCATAGATCTTTACTGGCTTTATATACATATATATATAGGAATAATTCGGATTTGGATTCATCTACAGCACAGCTATACCAACGGTGTTTTAGTAGAGAAAAATTAAGCTTGACATTAGGACAGAACACTTAGACTAAATATCGCTTCTCTGCCTTTCGAAGCACAATGTCTTCCCTGAAGTTGAAAGAGCTAAGTGAAGATAATGCAAAGTCCGACATTGTCTTGTTCGGTCCCATTTCCCTAACAGCAGTCCCGTTGCCCTAATAGTGGTTGTACTTCCTTGATAGCTGTATGTCCAATGCCATTATGTTATTATACAATCTACTCCCCTTCTTGCTTCATCTCGTTCAACCTCTTCTAAAAGCCATCGTATTTGATAAAGTGGACGGGTGTGATGAGTTGCAGGATGAGGGTGTACGGGTGGTTTCTAGAATAAACATTGTCAAGACATATTTTGTTGTATATCGCAATAGAATTTGACTTACTGATTCTTTGGCCGAACCCAAGGGAAAATATACAGTGATATGGAAGGCAGATAAGCAATATGTAATATGTGATTGAAGGTTCTTGGCATACTAAGGACAAAAGACGATGATTTTTCGCCGATGTCCATGCCAGTGAAAGTCTTACCTTTGCTGTAACCCTAGTTTCTTAGCACTGCATAAAGCCAGATCTCTAGCAGAGATTTTGTTAAATGAACTAGCATCTCCTTGAGTCCCAGTTTCTACTGTAAAGAAACTCTTCGAATATCAGCCAGTTCGAAACTGGGCAGCTCATGCAGGGGAACTGCCAACTACCCAAACTTCTGTTGCTAATTCAAATCGATTTCCTTCCGACCGCTGTGGGCAGTAGACGAACGCCCAATTGACACTTGCCATATCACACCACACTCAGCAACAATAACATTGGTTCTTCTCAAGGGGCTGGTTCTAGCTAGAGGGATCACAACGTGGGATGGAGCATACAGCAATATTTGATCGGCCAAGCAGGACGGTAATAGTTTCTGTTTACAAAGGCGCCTTAAGGATCCACCTACTATATCCAGACTCCTGGACATTCGTATCCTGGTCTCAAAGTCTCTAGAATTTTGCCAAGGAAATTTCAAGTAGCCGGCTTCAGTTCACCCACCCGTCAAACTAATAAATAAGTTACACAACTCCTCGGAACTCCAGCAACCCGGGCGTCCTCATCTCATTTATTACGTGGCTTGCGATCGGAAGAAGTTGATTCCTCGCCTCGTATCGTAGTTTCTACATCAAAACTAAAATAAGCTTCCGTCCCGTCCCGGATACTTAGAAGACGCGGTCCGCACCCTAACTCCTGAAGATCCTGGGCAAACACCAAAATCAGCCTTATTCATCTCCTACTAAGCCATTCTTTTCTCGACCTCTGGACCTACTGACGTCTATGGCGTTATCCCTTTACACGACGTCAGTGGCTGGACCCTTGAATGATAACGGCTCAAATCTCCGAATCGATATATCCGTGCCCCCTACACTTTCCTTTCCACCCTATTTTGAGGAGTTCTTCAAAATTGTGAGGGTCATCACTTATGGAAAGGCAGAGAAGTTCTACATGGTATAAGGAGGTTGAAGAAGCCCCTCCACGCGGCTACCAGTCTAATATGCAAAGATCGGCCCCATTTTAGGTCCCAGGTTTCAAAGCGGAAGCCTAGAGATCCGAGTATTGGGGCTTGGGGCTTGAGGCTTGAGTCGAGATCTTCCCACACGAATCAGAGGATGTGGGTCACGATTTAGCTGTTGTGTGCGTACTGCGTGTACAAAGTAAGTTCCGCCAAGGTTCAACAGATAGAGTCTTTGAAAGGAACGCTGCAAGAGTTTGAAAGATAGTGGCATTGAAAGCCATTTGGCTATGACTGCCCGGATCTGTTTAGGGGGTTGAAAGGCCATATCCGCACTGTTCTCGAATTGTTCCTGCCAAAGTAATATTCACAGTCGAGACTCGCTTGTCTTAACCGCTTTGTGTGACCTCACGAGCCTACTTCGGATATGACCTTGGAAGCGTGGCGGATAGCGGTGTCTCCTGCGGAAGTGTTGTACCGGATATTTACAGAACTTGTCAAATTCGGGGGTTATATTTCTTTTTTGGAGCCATATTTTAAGAATATAACAGGTTTTTACGGTCCCCGTTAATAACAGGGTGAAAATCTGTATCTAGGAATCGGGTGCGGGAGAAAGACTTTGATTTGTAGATGCCACAAAAATGAAAGACCAAGACATTCCAGGATTTTGATTATTGATTACTGAACATAAAGTGGCTTTCTAAGCGCAAAAATCAAGGTTGTCTTGTATATCTGTAGAGTGACTGATATGCCGTGAAACCGGGGCCGATCTGCATTAAAATGGTGCAGCCTTCAACTTCCAAAGAGTAATAGTTAGCCCTTCTAGGAGCAATGCATATGCATTTGGCTTGTTCTCTTATGGTCTCGACCTGCTGATCATAAGAATTTGAACTGCTATCAGCTTGCCATCGATAGCTTGGTGTATTTCATTGGTTCTAAGAGGCCATCTTCAACACACACTGGGGTGCGAGGCGTCAAATATTATATTGGGCCTGGACACCACTTTTAATATTCTCCTGCGCCTTGAAGCCACTGTTTAGTACGTCTCCGCGGAGGAATGTCCGTCGAGTGAGTTAGTAGGCTCTTATGCTCTCTTAAACTATTAAATTTTATAAAATATACTAGTGCTAAGTAAAATCTTACTCGAAAGGGACCCTTTCGCATATGGAACCTTACTCTAAACAAACACAGCCACAGTAATTATTTTAGGGGAGTTTTGAGCGTTTATTTGTATTTACCTTTATGTTATATCGGCCTTTTTTATTGTAAGCCACGTTGAAAGTACAAATCTAAGGTAAAAGAGTTGAAGAAGCAGAAGCGGAAGGATCTCTGGGGAATCCTATTGTGTTTGCGTTAACCTTCAGCCTGCACAGCGGTAGCAAATCAAAATATTACCTTATTTGGTACCATCCATTTAAGCCAAGTATGCCATGGTAGACAGAATATCTTTTGATTTTGGTATGCTAGAATTCCCTTTTTTTAACTATAACTCTATCTTGTTGAAAATATGGCGATTATTCTAGGTTACTCTACAAGATAATATGACCCAATCTAATGCTGATCCTGAGGAAGTACTTCCTACCCTTTTGATTATTGAAAATAAAGTGGCTGAGAGTTTTCATAATCCATTAGGCATAAATTTCCAGTAGTCAGTAGTACAAATCGTACGGCATCCACTTATAGAGAGGGTCCTAAAATGATCTAATGGGCAGCGGTAATGGCTACCTACGGTTAAAGAAAGAAAGAAATCTCTTCTCGAGTTAAGACAGGCTTAGGATAAGTAAAACTTCTTGTTTCATCCTATCTCCTATATTTTAGAAAGCCTGTTGGAAGAAAAGAGGTTAGAGGCTTCGATATTAGCGTTATAATGATCTGTAATTGCCAACAGTGATACGTGTTCCAGGCTCGCACAACTTCTCCGCCCCTCTAGAACAGGTATCACACTACCATATTTTGCGTCCCGGAAGGATACCTAGCAGCCAATCCAAGCCTGTAGCCCTCATACTTTAACTCTAGAGACACGTATACCATCGTGTCAGTTTCTAAAGAAACAAGCCTAGGTAGCTTCTCTGAGAACCTTATATCTCGGCAGGGGTAGTCCACTGATCTGGTTCGCATTCGTCATTTCTGTAGTCTCCTTCTAGCACCCACACCTTGTTGCTGACAAATTCTAATCCATGTCCACCATATTTCAGGATCCTACAAACCGAGAGTCTTATCAAGTTTCGGAACTTAATGGTGGGCTGTGATTCCTTGTTCAACAGCCCTTCCATCTGCGAGAAGTCCATTGCAGCATTCCTGAGACGCCTCGATGCGCACAGAAGCATTTCATCCATCCATGTGAGACTCTATTCGAGACTTCCAAGCATATGGATGTGGCTCGAGTACTATCGCAGTTGATGGTATCTCCAAGGATCGATGTCTTCTGACGAAGATGAACGTCATATATATCAAAATGACTAGTAGGAATGTACCCATGCTAGAGAAAATAATAATAAGTAAGAGGGATTGATCGATAATTAGAACCATGGCTCTTCAGAAGTGGGCTGGGAGAATCTTTATTATGCTAGGCGCTACGTGTTAGGCAGTTTCATTTCTGCATGTTGATGATATGTACCACATACCTGTCGGGCGTGACATGTCACACATCGCTCTTATTGATACCCGGATCGATTTCTCATCCTAGGAGTGATACGTGCTGAGTGGGAGGAAATAATTTAAAAAAAACTGGCGAAGAACGATCAATGCTTTAGGTGTATAGGATGTATACTGTACTGATACTGATACTGATTGGTGATTGCAGCGCATCCGACCTCGATCTCTGACAATTCAAAAAAACAGTAGACATATTGCTAAGAAAAGCAGCGACATGTATATTTGTGAGGAGGAAGGCTTCCCAGTTATTGCTTAGCATAGGGAAGGTACTAAGTAGTCTCAGTATGTAGCTATTGCCTTAAGAGAGGAAGGTACACCCAAAGCCTTCTAAGTGACCGCCGAAATCTTCAAAACCAGACGATACGTATATCATTGATATGATCTCGACGATTCCGTCATAATTATTCGTACCTATCAGAAAAGCTAATGGAGTGCTGCCTTGCAGAGCTTAACAGCTAAAAACGGTTAGGATGTAGTCCATGCCCCCTTGACGGCTACAGTATTCTTAGCATTTCTATGGTTGTTTGGCTGTCTGACCGGAGAGTATTAGCCGGCTGTGGATCCATATTTCAATCTATATATATCAAACTAGATCTCAAGTAACTGGTGGGGAAATTCGAGTCCTTGAGGTAGAGCTGACAACTTAGGACTAAATAATATTGATAATCACTAGTACAAGAAAGTGTACCGGGTTCTCTACCCAATCTTACATAGCATCATTAACTGTACTTAGCTTTTTCTCTCTACCTTGAGCGCCTGTCTCGCAGTGTTTCATCAGCGTCAATATTGCATATTTCTTTTGCGCTTCCGCCATACTCAAGGGACGTATGGGAGGTTACAGCCTCACAGCCAGGAAATTCTATCCTATTTGAGCGAATTAGCTTCACCGACTCTGAGTTACTTTTCGGTTGGAGGAGGCCACTAGAGCAAGTACGGGCAATATCAGTGACAGCCACAATTCTTCGGGTGAAACCTAGGCCCTATCCCAGTGAATTTCTGAGCTTTGATAATGGAACATGACCACGATTATCACAGTTGAGAGGGTTACCTACAAGGTTTACAAACGAGTGGGTAAATTCCTTGCCACCAGAATCCCTGTCAGCAAACACACTGTGCCAAACTTCATGATAACTTCCTCAACAGTATTTCATACGCGGGCCTTAGGTTCCACCACCTTTCGTACTACTAGAGGACGGAAAGAACGGATAAAGAACTTAGATAATTGCAAGGCAATGAAGAAATTTCTTTACCAGTTTGTCGGCAGTATATTTTATGCATGCTATTACCACCATGGCAATATTTGGGAGACAAAGCAGAAGCGGTAGTCAGATCCAGAAATCATTAAATGAAAGCAAATAATATGATCCCAAAGATGTTCTTAATAGTAATCTCGGGGCAAAGTTTCGGATGAAGGCTGAGAAAACGTCCCGACTAGGCGGATAATCCGACTAGCTAAGGTTCCGACACTGTCGTTGTCACGTGCCATACCCGGCACCACCTCACTGCCGATGCTTTTTCTTATTCCTAACTGAATCTCTCCTGGTAAGTGCTTGCATAAGATCTAGCACACCACAATATTTTGTGGTCTGAATTACGCCCCTTTTATGACGTTTGGTCCTCTTGAATACGCCTTCGAATAGTGCCGCTGAAGACCTATGGCTCATCCAATAGAGATGAGCAGCTTGGAGGGAGTTTTCACGGCTGAGACTTTCCTTAATCAGAACACAAATCAAGGGCTACCATTCGGAAAGGATCCCCGTAGCGTAGAAACAATGGTCTTTGAAAAAAAAGAAAAAAAAGAATCCATGGTTTGGCAGCCTTTATTGACCCTGAGAATTTAGCTTGATCGTCACCGCCTTACCAGCGAGACTCAACATCTCCAACCCAAGCATGGATAGTCCACCCGGTCTCACAGAGACAGATAAGCGCCCCTTACTGAACCCATGTGAGGCCTTCCAATGAGGCTTTTGGAGGTGGTGAATGGCGGAGAACGTTGTACAGCCTCCTAATCTTTCGGAAAGACTGATATAATGTTAACTCCATTCCTACAATGTCGGATCAAATCCAAATCCCACGTTTCATGCTCTGATAGCTCAAAATAGACACAGGTCGAGACTGTCAACCAATCGAAAAAGGAGACCAAAGCTTGGGAGCCAGGTCAAATTGGAACGCCAGTATCACACTTCAGTGTCTCGATACATCTGATGTTGGTGTGATCGTCCATCAGGTGGGAGGTTGATTTGAGATTAAAATATGGTGGCTGATGCTTCTAGTGATCAATGCGTGTCGTCGACGAGTCGAAGATACTGCGAGTTTCCTCTGGCACCCTCGAGTCTGGTATTTACTAACGCGTCGTCAGAATTTGCTTTTAGGCATTGAAGATATCAACCATGACTCCGAGGCTCAGTCTTACAGTTCAGCCACCCCCCCAGGCTCAGCAGGGCGTTCCGTTATACCCTCCAGTCGCTGTCACTCTCAGAAGTGAGAGAAATATTTTCGAAGAGCTTTCCCAAATCTGGGCTGTTGTAACCCTTGTTCAGCTCTCAGGTGAAGTGCTTTATGACCAACTTGGGGGGAAAATAGCGGACTCAGCCCATCCACTCACACAGACATCAAATAGCATTGGCTCTAGTTCCAGTGGTACAAGCCCAGCCAGAGCCTACTTCTATTTTCCAGATTTGACCATACATGAATCTGGAGAATATCGCATTAGAGTAAGTTTGATGCAAATGGACTACTCTTGTGATACATCTCCAGAGGGCATGGTGAGAGTTTGCGAGTATGTTGAGAGTCGCTCCGTCACAGTCGATAACAGCAAGGTCAATCTCTCCCGGCCGAGTAAGTAACCCTATGAGAAGAGATAACGACTGTTGACCTGATAAGGTTCGCGAGAACGCGCATTTTTGCGGGTTCTAAAGGATGATGGCCAAGACATTCCGAACCAACCAGCTTGAGATGAATGAAACTTCCTGTTGCTATAGTATCTGGATACTTTTTGATATTATAAGCGTTATCCACTCCTTTTAATGTATTTGATTGGATTTTGTTCTTTCATGTCGGATTAGAAGATTGTTCTATGGTTTCCAGGGGTATGTGTGCAAGGTGGATGCAAGATCTCCAGGCGGGTGCTTCATTTGAAGGATTAACAGAACTTCACAATGATCGTAATTGATTGCTATAATAGCGTTGACCGATCTGATATGCTTCCGATCTGAGTTTCTTAGTAATGTAAATTTGTTGTCGAATTAAGAAGAAAATTTTATGAGACTGGAAATCGAAGATAACGAGGCGGAAAGCTGCCACACGTGATGTCCCGAGAAGGCTGATATTTTTCGTCCACTGACTTTTTGGTCTGTTTGAGTCAGTGTTTGGAGTGACTCGTCTTCAACAACAACAACAACAACTGGAGGAAATATTAATGAATAAGTATTTTCCACCTCTGTCCCGACTGTCACGGAACTGTCACGGAACACGCATCTTTAAGAACAATTTCATTCAAATTTCACCGCGGTTTGTCTCGACGTGGGCGTCTCCAGAAGACACACCCACCATGGCATCCCGACCCTCTTCTCTATCCGACAAGCTCAAGTCTTTGAGTCTGACGAGTCCCTTACCTCAGTACCCCAATTGTTACCCGGATCTTAACCCAGTAGACATCTATCGTTCACATCTCACTTCAATACTTACAGAGGTCACTGGTGTTGATGCTGCTATTGTTTACCCCGCGCTTCAATGGACACAGACGTTAGAGAAAGGCGACCTCGTTCTCCCTATACCAGCATTGCGAATCAAGGGAAAGAAGCCAGCAGAACTTGCTGCTGAATGGATCACGAAGGTAGGCAAGTTTCGGTTTCTTTGGAGGTGTGACAATGCAAACTGACACTGCCAGTTTCCTGATTCTCCCCTTGTGCACAAACCAACATCTGCTGGCCCATTTCTTCAATTCTTCTTCAAAGTCGACAAACTTGCAGAACTCCTGATCCCTTCGATTCTGAAACGACAACGAGATTTTGGAGCCAACCCGTCTAATGGCTTGAAGGACCCAACGGAGGTGACAAAGGGTCGGAAGAAGATCCTGATCGAATTCTCTTCCCCCAATATCGCAAAGCCATTTCATGCTGGGCATCTCCGAAGCACCATTATTGGTGGATTCCTGTCTAATCTCTACGAAGGCGCTGGCTGGGATGTTGTTAGAATAAATTATCTTGGCGACTGGGGAAAACAATATGGGTTGTTGGCCCTTGGCTTCGAGAAGTATGGGGATGAGAATTCTCTTGTAGTTGACCCTATCAATCACCTTTATGAAATTTATGTGAAAATCAACAAAGACCTAGCGGAAGAGAAAGAGAAGATCAAAGAGCTGGAGTCTGCAGGCCAGGATGCGTCGGCGCTCAAAGACGAGGGATTGGATGAACAAGCTCGACGGTATTTCAAGGCTATGACAGACAATGATTCAAAAGCTATCGCTCAATGGGTCCGATTTCGAAACTTGAGCATCACAAGGTATCAGGAGACATACGCTAGACTTAACATCCACTTCGATGACTACTCGGGGGAGAGCCAGGTCAAGCAAGAAAAAATGGACTGGTCAGCCGATAAGATGGCAGAGATGAAAGTCTCAGAAGAATCAGAGGGAGCTGTTATTGTCGACTTCGCAAAACACGTACAGGGAAAAATTGGAAAGAGTTTGGAACGACCTATAATTAAAAAAAAAGATGGCACTGCACTTTATCTAACCCGAGATATTAGTGAAATGCTTCAGCGAGAGGAAAAATATCACTTTGACAAGATGATTTACGTCGTGGCATCTGCACAGGATCTCCATCTGAAGCAATTATTCAAGATCATTGAATTGATGGGATACCCGGAGCTAGCCGCAAAATGTGAGCACATCAACTTTGGCCTTGTTTTAGGAATGAGTACTCGAAAGGGGACGGTCAAGTTCTTGGATGATATCCTACGAGATGTTGGCGAGAAGATGCATGAAGTAATGCAAAAGAACCAATCGAAATATGAACAAGTAGAAAATCCTCTGGCAACAGCAGATATCCTTGGTATTAGTAGTGTCATGGTACAAGATATGAGTGGCAAGCGGTAAGCCTCCAGAAGAATCTATGCCTTCGTTTTCTTACTAATCGCTCCAACAGAATTAACAATTATGAATTCAACATGGAAACTATGACTTCCTTTGAAGGAGATACGGGTCCTTACCTTCAATATGCCCACGCACGACTTTGCTCCATCACTCGAAAAGCGGGTCTCACCCCCGAAGATATTTCTTCCGCCAACCTCTCTCTTCTTACCGAATCACATGCCCATAATCTCGTCCGTGTAATCTCGCAGTATCCGGACGTTGTCCAAAACACGCTTAAGACCCTAGAGCCTGCCACAATATTAACATATCTATTTAAGATGACACATACATTAAGCAGTAGTTACGATCATTTGCGGATTGTCGGAAGTGAGAAGGAACTCATGAAAGCTAGGATGGCTCTCTACGATGCAGCCCGTGTGGTTCTAAACAATGGGATGAAATTACTAGGACTAACACCTGTTGAGCGGTAAGTGGAATTTCTGACACAAGCAGTACAGTACCAGAGCTGACGTAAAATTTAGAATGTGAAAGGTAAACCTTCCTGACCAGTTGCCGAGAAAAGTGCATGGCTTGGAATGGTGTGTTGGGGGCGTTTTGTAAGCATACTAGATACCAAACTAGATGCGAAAAACCAAGAAGGGCGAAGCATTCGCCAATCGGCATAGATAATTTGGGGTGTGTCAATCGACTTGATACTGAAGTTCTTTACGCATTTGGTTCTCAGCTGGTATCTACATCTTCGGCTTAAGTGATAGTGATTTGGTATTTCAATCCCCGCACAGTACCTATATCTCCGCGCACACTCTTTAACTCTTAAACAACCAACAGCAAGTGGACATGGACGACGTTCCTAAAAACCGGGCCGAATTGAGTCCTAGGCTCCAGCATTCGGGTAAGGACTACTAGCCGCCCTTGGGCTCAACTAAAATTCAAAAGAGCTGTAATAACCCTTTAGCTTTCTACCAGGCTGGGGGTAATACATTAGCTATTGTCACATCATACAAAATATAAAGTGCATGAACTACGTCTATGCCTTTGGGGAGGCAGAAATTGGTAGAGGGGAATGTTGATATATACTCTCAACACGTGACGAACCTGCGATAAAATCCCTATCTAGGACTAGCGGGTTTCTCGGCAAACCTTCTCTAGCCGGCGCGGCCGCAGAAGACGCCTTAAAACAGACGTCCGCGTAAATCTGGACAAGGCAGCAGCATTCGGATCCTATCAAGAGTTGGGATTGACCACCTGCGCAGGCAACCACAATTGTTGATCTCTCATTTACCTTCCACCGCCCTAATCTATTTGTGCTCATCCCTATGCTTCTTTAACTAATCCCCCTTCCCTCATCCTGTCTTCACACTCGTTCCTAGCATTCATTCAATTGCAACTTCTATAGTGTGGGGAACAATGGAGTCTTTGTTTGGCTTGCCGCTGCCATTTCAGCGGAGGCTCACGAAGATGTACACGGATACGAAGAGTTCATATGACTTTGTCAAGGAGCCAGTGCAAAGTGCCGAGGATCCAGAGTTGTTGTCGTTACACCGGAAATTGCGGATTCAGAAGGATAGATTGGTATCATGGGGATTGGAATGGTCGGATCCAACGCAGTCACCTGATATTGATGAATCTATCAACAAGGCCGGGCTTAGTGAGCTTGTTGGAAGTGTCATGTCCACCATCAAAGAAATTCTAGCAGAGGCCGAACCATTGTGGCAATCTTCAAAGAGATCTTCGGACGAAAAGGGGCCCGTCTCGGAAAAATCTACCATGGACCGGAAGGCTCCATTAATCGTATGGGACAAGTCCAGGTTTCAAGATTTGGTAAGGGATCTTACAATGTCCATCGATACATTGTATGATCTTTCCAGAACTCGACAGTCTGCCCGTAAGCCTTCTAGTTTGAAGGCTCCAGAGCCCCCAAGTTCCCTACAGTCCAAGGCACCTGCCACGGAAGAGCGACAGTTTGAATCGAGTCGAATGCAAACTCCCCAGCAAATTGACCCATCAGCTCTCATATGGCCGCGAAATCTCAAATCTATGCCGTCCAGTATGTTGCAACCTGCAAAATCTCCTAGACAGATTGTTTTTATGCGTCGACCGACTGCTTCTTCCGAATCGCGAAAAGTCGGTGGGCATTCCATCCCAGTTGTGCCCGTTCTTTTGGAGTACGCGCCTTATGATCCCATTTATTCAATTACTGGCATCGCACCATCGATGACTCGTTTTGAGAAGCTGTTCGCTGCGCTTTCTCAAGCATACATCTCGTCGGAGAGGGTTCTCTCTGGTCTGTTGCATCTAATTGGCTACTTCGAAGAGGCCGAACACTCAAGGTTCTGTCTTTTGTACGCTTTGCCTACCAACTTTGGACCTGTAGATATCGAAAGTCCTAGGATGCCGGCCATCACCATCTTGTCGGATTTATTGTACAGTCACAGCTATGAACCCAGCTTAGAGGTCAAGTATCGTTTAGCATTCAATGTGGCCAATGCCGTCTTCGACTTACATTCAAAGGGGGTGGTACACGGAAATGTCGTCGCTTCTAACATTCTATTCATTGAGCATCGATTGCAAAATCGCATGGACCTAAGCCAGATCAATATGCGCCAGTCATATCTCGCATCTTTCGACCTATTTTCTGATAATGCCACAGAGAACTCTGAAGCGAGGTCAAATCCATCTACTTCTCTATACAGACATCCTCTTGATCCTCGAATTACTCGTTATACCCACCTTACCTCGGACAGTAAGTCCCTGGACCTCTACGGTTTGGCCATGCTTCTATTAGAGATTGGGCTTTGGAACCCACTTCAAGATATATTTGCCGGAGCGTCATCGATTCCGCAAAACCAAACCACTGTTCTAAAACAGCTTGCGGCTAGGTGTGGAAGTCTTTATGTTAAGGCTGTTCAAGCATGCTGGAATGCTCCAGAAGAGGAATTGTCTCAAAAGGCACGTCCTGACGTCATGCATCAGAAAGTCTTCTGGAAAGTGTCAAAAGCCCTTGATACCTGCTGTGCCATTGACGAGAGTTCTGACGAGGAAAATGGAGATGATGATGACTCTCCACCGCTACCTTCTACTCCTCTAAGAGCATCGCGGTCTTCGACACCTCTGAAGCGGATGCAGAGCGACCAGAAAACTTCGTCCTTTCAAGTAGCAAGCTCTGAAACGCTCCCTAATTGGTCAGAAAAGTCAACATACTCAAAACCAAGCACTTCTTTCTCGGAGAAGACAGGGAGAACTGAAAAGCCAGCTGTTAAACCAATTGGTATGTGGTTCTCGCTCCCCACTTCCTACTCTCACTAACCAAAGCATCAGTCCCAAGAACCGAAACTCCAAAGACAAAGCTGCGAACGTATCCGGCTATCAAGATCAACCAGGAGCATCTAGACTTCTGGCGCACAGGCTTGGTGCCACACATCAATCATGTACTTCGAGGTTTCTATAGAAAATATCCTGAATCGGTTGAGATAAGTCTAGAGAGCATCGGAGAGTCACCCTCGACTACAAAGCCTACCATACTTGTTATCTGCACGAGCGTTAACAAGGTCCGTAGCATCTTGAAAAAACATCTGGTTTATGATAAAACTACATACGGACTCAAGGTTTGCCGTGGAAAGGTTGTTCGCTCTCGAAAACATGGGCCGCGAAGATCCATGGCGAAAGGATTTGGTAACGAAATGAAGGTAGCAAACCCAGGGCATGAAGAGCGCCCAGCTAATGGCGCTTCTATTGGTGCATATGTTGAAGGACGCCACCTTCCCCCGGTATCTTTCGGTGGACTTATTCTCGTCGATAACAAGCCATATGGTATGACAGTTCACCACATGTTAGACAATCCCTCCGATGGTGAAGAGGAGGATGATTTCGACAGCCGACATCCTATTCTCCGCTCCAGTGAACGTTTTGTGGACCTCCCCGATCTCACACACTCCGAATCTTCCGTTTATAGTAGCGGCGATGAGGAGTACATGTACTCACTCTCTGACTATGAATCTGATTTTTCTTCTCAATCCGATGAAGATGAGCAAGATGACTACGATGATGATGAAGAGTATACAACAGAACCAGGTGATATCAAAGGTATTCCCAAAGGCTGTGGCGAAGAATATATCATCACTCAACCAGCAATCGACGACGTGTCTGAGGATTTTTACCCTAATGAGGAAACAAGAGATGAAGATCATCTTGACAGTTTCCAACTCGGTGAGGTCTACGCTTCATCAGGGGTCCGAAGGCGTACCGAAGATGGAACAATTCACGAAATTGATTGGGCCCTCTTTGAATTCAACTCGGACCGTATACCTGAAGCAAATAATATCAAGAATGGACAACGTTTTTGTGATCTACAGGAAGGAAAATACCCTATTGAAGTAGCACCTGCAAATGGCCTTAGCAATTTAGAAGTCCACTGCATGGCACGGACATCAGGCCTTCAGTCAGGCCGCATTCTTCCTGGTCTAGTTATCGTCAAGATTTTCGGACGGCAAACCCCATCTTACTCTTATCAGGTTGCTGGAAAACTTGGTGTACCAGGAGATTCAGGAGCATGGGTTGTAGATAATGAACTTGGCCGGGCGTGCGGACATGTCTTGGCGTGGAGTGACAAGAAGAAAGTCGCGTATATCTGTCCGATGGAGGTTCTACTTCGAGACATTGGTGAGTCTGTCGGAGCGACGAGCGTGCGACTTCCTGGTGGAGAAGAAATTCTCACCTCAAACAAATCCACCTTTTCAGCCTCAAGCTCAACCCAGTCATCGTCCACCATTCCACCTCCGAAAATTAACGTCGACGACGAGCTCGCCTCAAACCTCCGTGAATTGAAACTCCCTCCCACGCCAACAGAAATCGATACCCTCTCCAAGTCTTCCGTTCAAGAGTTTGAAATGAAAACGAGCGAGGACAAGAAGCAATCCCAGAGCCCGAGCTTTCTGCCCTTTAGATATACGGAGAGAGATGAGGGAAAACAACCCATTCCCGTCTTGACGGGAAACATGGGGTTCATGAAGGCGGGGTGGAGGGGAGAGGGCCTTGGCAGTAGCGGAGGAAACAGTTTTGCAATGAACGAGGTGGAATCCGCTGCTGTAGACACAGATGGTGAGGCGAGTGTTAGGGTCGGCGTTGGTGCCTAAGAATAGGCTGAAAGATTTTATTTGTCAATAATGTTGTAGAATGAGCATCCTATGAAATATTGAGGAACGGAGATATGATGATGAAAATATTCTTTTAAAGTTGCTGAGAGGACTGGAGTTTAGGCGGGAATCAAGCTAGAAATCGGATTATACCACCACTGACGTTAAATCGAATTTGGATTCACTTTTACTATAATGTGAGGCCAGATTAAAAGTATGGTGTTGTTTGCAGCAAAATCCGTAAGGTAGTGACCAGTATTGAGTTTTTGGCACCTGCGAGAATAGGTCCTCAAAATCGGCATTGAACAGCTGAGGAATATATGATACCATAAAGACACGACTATCCCGTGTGGAGTCTCTGGAGCTGTATTTAGCTTGTCAAGTTTCAGTCAATGGGTTCCCGTACCAATCTGTTCCTCAAAATCTTATGCTGATAGTTTGGTGGTCTTTAAGTAATAATTGGACAGTTATTCATGGCTTACAGATAATCATATCTGACCAGTTAAGTTAAGTAATAATGCATATGTATCAAAAAGCAGACCTCGTTTTCTCCCAAGAGTTCAATACATTTTCCAATATTCCAACAGCTCACTTTAGTCCCGGAAGATTTTTATATACAATATCGGTCGTCGTCGTCTATCTAGTCGGTGGTATCGAACCCAGAACTCCATCCCAGAAACATCAAAAAGTCAATTTTTTCCATCACTTCCCATCCCTTGCCATACCACCAAAGAAAACCCTCTTGATACTCATCTCCTAGAGCTTTGGATCGTAGACTTGCTTCTTGATCCATGCCGTGAGAGCAACATCGCCCCACTCCTCCCATTCAACCCACGTCTCCTCGGGAAGCATGCTCACGCCATCTCTTCGGGCGCACTTCATGACCTCGCGGGCTACGATGACCGAGGCGTCACGCACGCGCTGTATCTTAGGGTAGATCAAGCCCATGCGGAGTTCCTCGGTATTCAAGCTTTCAGACAATGCCTTGGCAGATGTGTAGACCATGTCGTCTGTGACTCTGGAGCATTTTGCAAGAATGGCGCCGAGGCCAAGACCGGGGAACACGTAGACGTTGTTACCCTGGTTGGGGTGGTAGGTTGTGATCATATCGCCGTTCTTGATGGTAACCGGAGAGAAGGGGGAGCCGGACGCGAATATCACCGTTCCCTCTGTCCACGAGATGGCTTGCTCGAAGGTACACTCGGCTTTGGTCAGGGGGTTAGAGAGGGGGAAGAGGATAGGGCGACGGCCGAGACCTCCTGCGTCGACGGATACTTTCAAAGCTCGAACGACGGACTCGGTGAACACTCCAAAGGTGGCGGTCAAACCAATCAAAGCCGTTGGCTTTACGTACTCGATGACGGCCTCCAAGGTTGAAAATTGGTGGCCGTTGTTATCGGTACGGGCGAAGATCTTTTTGTGCTCGGCCAGGCGGTCACCGCGGTCTTTGGTGACGAGACCCTTGGTGTCTACGAGGTAGAACTTGTCGCGGGCTTGTTGTTCACTAAGGCCTCTCTTGGTGTAGAACTCCATTACTTGCTTGGCAACACCAACACCTGCAGATCCGGCCCCCATGAACACTAACTTTTGATCTTCAATTGGAACACCGGAGAGTCCAACGGCGCCAATATATCTATGTCTTCGTTAGGATCATAAGACAATGAAAATCTGGTGTGCACTTACCCAGCCAAAACGACGGCTCCGGTTCCTTGGATATCGTCGTTGAAGCACTTCTCCATCTTGTATCTCTCCAAATATTGGAATCTGAATTCCTTCCGTCAGCAATCATAACACATAGTAAAGTAGAAGGCGGCACAAACGCTTTTTCGGTCTCGAAGTCCTCAAATTGGACAACCATGTTAGGATATACCTCCTTGACAGCAGCCATGAATTCATCCATGAATTCCAATGCAACTTCTGGGCTGACACGCTTCTGTCTCAAGCCTAGGTACAGAGGATCTCGAAGATTTGATTCATTAGCGGTTCCGCAATCTAAAACGATGGGAAGAGTCTTCTCTGGATGAATTCCAGCAGCACCGGTGTACAGCGCCAATTTTCCAATCTGAATTTTTGTATCGTTAGTAAAGCTCTAACCATATGACCGAAATGTCGGGATATTTTTAATTGGCCCGTGGAGTATTCTGCCTGGTATTGCGCTACCGCCCTGGATTCCGCCCTTTGCATCCAGCTAGGCTGGGGGAAGCGGGCCATGCAGCCGCGACACGTGGAACACGTGAGATTTGTGGCGAGCTGCAAGACGGTGCATCTCATCACTTACTCCCGGGAATTTTTTGGGGAGGGGAAAAAAAAAACATAACTTCGAGCAAAACTGAACGACAGTTAAAAGAAATAACACATACAGGAATTCCCACTCCGTTAACTCCGAGATCACCGAGTCCAAGAATACGGGATCCATCTGTTACGACACAGATTGAAGGGTCTTTGTATGGCCAATTCCGGAGAATGGTAGGGATCGACTTTCGCTGCTTGATAGAAATGTATAGAGCTTCTGGGTGCGTGTACAGGGTCGAGTACTGTAAACAAACGTCTCCGATGGTTGGGGTATACACGAGTGGCATCAAAGTAGCGACATTATCGATCATCAGTCGATAGAAGAGATCGGTGTTGTTTTGCTTGATGGAGGAGAGATAGAGGTATTTGTCGATATTTGTTCCACGGGAGTTGATCATCCGCATGGCTCGCATGCATTGGGTTTCTTGACTCTCTAGGACATGAGGTATGAGGCCAGTGAGGTTTTTGGAAACTCTTTCGTCGGGACTGAATGAAGTACCTAGGAGATTTGTGAGTATTGTTCTCCTCGTAGAATCGAGGGATTTTCATCTACCTTTGTTCCAGGCCGGTTCACGAAGAATTTGATAGCCTCCGGCACCCCCTTTTGAGATGTAGTCGGTCTCCCCATATTGATTTACCTTTCCGTAGCTGTCTTGTTTGTATCCCTTCAGGGTATCCAGGGCCGCCATTTTCATTGAAGCTTCAATTGCGTCAATGTCGACCGATGCCATGGGGTTGAATCCAGAAATTCGCCTTCCTGATATTGACATCCGCTTACTCACAGATGTTGCGGTTGAGCTTCGACTGAGAGTTGAAGATGGAGAGGAAGATCGAGGGGTACTTAATTCGGAACTAGAATTGCTGGAATAGTTGTAAGAAGCCATTGGACTTGGTCGGGAAAGAGAGAGAGAGAGAGAGAGAGGGAGCAATACAGTATCTCAGATTAAAGGGAAAATACAGTATCGAAAAATTCCGGATGGGGGGGAGGGGGTCGACGCTTACTTGATATTTTCTGGCATTGCGAGATTTTCCCAGTTTTTTTGGCTCTTCGAAACAATGTTTTAAATTATTTTTCAGGCTGGGGCCCTTGACTTATCTTCTTCTACTGTAACACCAGGCCTGTCTCGTTTCGTTGAGGTTTCAATAATTCTTACGGGCGTCCGATAGTGGCTGGCCTACCAGAGGGCCGGACACCCACGGGGGCTGTCACATCGCTCCGGGCCGTCAACTCGGGGGCGGGATTTACTGGGAGACCAGAAGGGAACCACACCACCGTACGAACTAATGAGAATAATCATCGGTAACAGATGGAGAACCGCACCAGGGTTGGGCATTCCAACCGCCGTCCTGTATGATGTATCACCCAGTTAGTGCCAGAAAGTACGGAAGTACGGAGTATGGGAAAAAGGGGGGGGCTGCGGCGGTAGTATGACTCCGATGCACGGCGACGGATCAGAAAGCAAGTACTGTGCCTGGAGGCAATTAGTAAGTATATCGAAGGTCGAGCTCGTGGAGATTAGTACATCGAAGAGTCGTGTTGAGGACTGGGAATACAGAGCAGAATTGTATATGAGATTCGTGGACGGTCGTATAGATCACCAGGTCGTATGCTGTAGTACTCCTGTCGGTACGGTTCCGTCAGTAAGTCGTAAGTCTGGTCCTGGTCCTCTCCTGTCCTGTCAGTAAGTCCACTGTCATGTACCTGTCCCGGGACTGTCGCAAGGCCTGTCGGTGTCTTCAGACGGTGCGGCTCCCGGACGTCTCAGGTGCCGCAATATCGGAAGTTCTCGGGTGGGGCCTTGCTAGGGGACCCTGGGGGGGTCTCTGTTAGGGGCGGGCGTGCTGGACATTTAATTACGGAGGATGCACCAAGAGAGACCATTACTCGTTAGGTATCGTAGAGTGTGCCGTAGGGCTAAGTACTCCGTTATTCTGGTACTATACTCCGTTATTCTTGTACAGTACAGTACTCCGTTATTCTTCGGGTAGTGTGCCGTAGCGTAGTGCACCGGGCGGGAACATCGCTGGGGCACTATCGAAACATCCCAAGAACTATTTCTGTATTATTCCGATGCCTCTGTCTGACGGCAGACTGTACTGCACAATACTATACTGTCTTATGATTGATTATTCCCGCATATCACAATCTCTCTCACATACACACACAGACACACATACACACACACTTCGACACGCGCCCACACCCGCCATCAACACCGACACCGTCACCCTCACCCTCGCCCACGTCGACTTCACCCACGTTCACGTCAAAAGGAACGTCTGAAGTCTCAAACACTTGGCGCCGTGCGGCAAATTCATTCGGGTCAATCACGTGCCCCCTTTGCCATCTTCCGGCATTCCTGACACGGACCCCCATGGCTTCTTAAAGCTTCTGCTTCTTTCCTTATCTTGACCGTGCCTGGGACTATGCAACAATGCAGATCATTTGTTCGGCATGTGTGTGGCGAGGAAGCAAGGCTTCTTGGTTGATTTGGCGTCCGGGGATGAGCATCCCATCGGACAGCGAGAAATCGTCGAATCTCACCTGTTTCCACATGACAGATACTTGGCATCTCCTCATCTCATAGCTTGTACAATATCACGCAACCGCTAGAAATGTCAAGCTTCCTGTGATAAACCCCTCTCTCGACGTGCGGGTCAACGTGCCACAAAGCCTCCCGGGAAGCCTCACCTCTTCGTACAATATATTGTTTGAAAGCATGGGTGATATTCCGAATTTCAAACCCTCGCTCAGCCGCTGTTGCCTCACGACCGACTTCCTTCCACCTGCGCATTATGCACACGCGTCTAGATGCCATTGTCCCCGCATTCCAAAGCAATATACATGCGTCATTCCCATTGTCAACCTGGTTTTATAACCGCGGTTTCTTCACGTGCTGTGGTTGTCAAGTGCAACTGGGTCAAGTGTGTCCGTGGATCTGAGACGAGGTCGATGCCATCCTCTATTCTTTCCAAAGAGATACTCGAACCGTCAAGCCGCCGAAGGAACTATTTCTACAGATCCCAATCCATGAAGCCATTATTAATTATACAGTATTAAGTTAGTTCAAAGCCCATGATAATATATGTATTCCAACAACTTCTGAACAATCTCCCTGTGATCTTTCTTTTTTTCATCTACTCCCTATTATCTAGCTCTTCAACTATCAACACTCCCATATCCAACCTGATGATCTTACACTCATTGTTCCTCTCTAAAACCTTCCCTATCACGCCGATCTCCACATTTATTCCAAGCCACTCTCGTCTCTCTCTTCGTTCTCTTACCCTTTATCCTTATGCAGCATCAAACCCCCAATCCCATCACCCTATCCACTAACTGAATCCGAGCCAGAGAAAAGTCCTCACCATCAAACTTCGAACTCGCCACCACCCCCAAGTTAAGAGATTTAATTATTTAATAGTTTGATGATCCTTATGCTGTTTGCTTTTTAAGAAGAAGGAAAAAAAACTTAAATGTTTTGAACACTTTTTCCCGTGCGCATTCCGACTTTTCGCGACTTTTACAAACCCCACGAAACCTCCAACCCCCCGTGCTACTGCACAATAAACAACGCAAACTGAGCTTTGTTTTGTTTTTACTGCAAACCCAACTCTGCAACCCATATCGCGCCAATTTTTAATCCCCTGTCTCTCATGGCTCATCGGGAAGAGAGCTGAAATTTCTTTCCGTCTGGGCTCTGGACGCCGGAAGCCGCGCGCCCGGCGGAGAGTTGCGATATCAAGAGCCCCTCCTGATACATCAGGGGGTAAAGATTGTTCTGGGCTGCGGCTCTGGAAACGACATGGTCATTTCAAAATTGCTCTGGGGTACATTGAGATGTTGACAGGCCGGGCTCAAATTAGGTATTTTATTAAGAGAAGTACGGACATGTCTGACGATATAGGTGTACGCAAGAAATAGATACTATTTATTATCTTGAGCAATTGTCAGTATTACGAATAAGACCTCTTAACTCCAGCACGCAAGAGTAAGTGTAAAATGTGCAAATCTCCCCACCAGAGTCTAACCATCCATTTTGTTCTTATTATTCACCGTCCTTTCTCATCATTCCCAGCCCGAAGAACATCCAATATCTTATCCGATGTTGTAACAGCACCAAAGATGCCTCCCTCTTCCAGGATGCTCTCAACCGCAAACTGATGCAGCATAGGCGTACTTGCCGCAGAGGCATCCTTAACCAACACGCAGTCAAAGCCGTTATCGTTAGCCTCTCTTATCGTGCTATGAACACACACATCGGTCGTGACTCCACAGACAACCAAGTTTTTGATGCCTTTGATATTCAGCATCAGTTTGAACTCGGTGTGTTGGAAAGCACTTCTGCCTGGTTTGTCAATGACGTTTTCACCAGCCACTGGCGTGAGCTCGTTCACTATTTCATGACCCTTCTCTCCACGGATGAGAAGACGGCCCATAGGCCCCTTGTCTCCAATACCAAGGCCGGATGGGTTGTCCTTGCTGCGGTGGAGCTCTCGAGAGGAGAGTGTGGACAGGTCTGGGCGGTGGCCTTCTCGGGTGTGATAGATGGGGAAACCATGAGAACGAAATGCCGCCAGAAGTGATTGGATGCGGGGAATAATATTACGCGCTGGACTTATGTCGTATTTTTGATATTCCATATAGCCTCCGGGAGAACAAACTGTTCGGTGGTTAGTAGTTAAGGTGAGACGAAAGTGGGATGATGAGGAGATGAGAGAAAAGAAAAATATACTATACGAATGAGTTTGATGAGAGAAATTTAGATATGAAATCGACTAAAATGCACGAGTTTAAAATGTCCGTTGAGGGATATAGGCATGGAAAAGGGGAATATTGGCTTTGTAGTTCAGACGTCACTTGATCTGAAAGGGAGTCGTATGAAAAGAGGAAGGTTGTAAGGCCTAAACTTACAATCATTTTGCATGTCAATGATCACTAGAGCAGTTGTTCTGGGATCGAAAGAGCTGTCGTGTGGCCATCTATATGGCAAAGCGTCGATGCTGGAATCCATCCTCGAAAGTGAGAGCGTTGAGATTCGAGATGTGCCGAGGATCTTTCTCTCTAGATACCGTCCCTTTGAGGGGGCACAACGTTTGTCCCGTTTCTTATGGCCGGAAGTATTGAAACAACTCAGAAGTCTTTGAGTGAAGCTTATTGTCGATTTTAGCGGTGCCTTGCCCAGATTGTCGTTGCTGACTTGATCGAATTGGACCAATCTCGGACTAGTGCCCGAATCATGCCCGCTTCCAGAGACGTACTTAGTTGACCCTTCCATCACGGATGTCAAAAACTATTGTCACGATAGTTATGATGTTGTTAGAAGATGATTGCAAAGAGCATAAGAAAGGAGAAAGAATTTGAATGAAGATCCATTTTGGTAGTTCCATCATACCAAAAGGATGACACTAAGCATCCTGTCATAACCAAGAGTTATGCCATCCAGAGGACGGGTTATTGCTTCCACTCCCGTCGTCGATTTTGCAATGATAGCTTGTCTCAATATAATGGAACGCAAAAATTGTGTAACCATGACGCATGAAATCGACATGCACGTCCTTAGTGAGATCCTGCAAGAAAAAAAAGTGTCCTGCAGTAGCCCGGAGTAACACTATCGAGGACGTCGCAGTTTCTGGAAGATACGCGATTGGACTGGTTTATAGCAGCCTTCGTCTTCTCTGCGTACCTAGATGTTGCACAAATCGACTTAGAGGGGTCAGCATGCAAGATATGGGGGAGAACCCTGGAAGTGTGCAGGTTCTCTTGATCTGGTATGGTATCATTCCCCGTATCATTCCCGAAATATTGATCGCCGCATGATACAGTTTCTAATTGCCGCCACTGGTATTACTATTTGAAGAATATGAGTTTTCTTCTCTGCTCGGGATCCTAATCGTCCGGCATTTCTGTTGATCTGGTGACAGCGCCCACATTTCCTCAAACTCTACAAGTCAAACCAGTCGAGAAGACTAAGATGCCAGTCATTACCCACGAGACTTTTGAAAATGATCATCTAGAGTGAATCCAATAGAGAACAGTACAGAGAACACACCCTAAATACTCTGTATTCCAATGAAAATGTTCTAAGATGTACGAAAAATTTGTTAGAATGTTCGTACAGCCCTTTCATTGAAATCCGATCACTCATATTCGGTCCAGCATGACCACTCTCCATTCCGATAATAGGGGGAGACCCTATCGGCTAACGGATGGTCGCACAACAGAAAATTCTTGAGCATCATGTCACACAATGACTTGATCATGCCTGACCACCGCGATCTAACGGCGTGCAGTGATTTCGGTATTAGCTAACAGTGGGGCCCAATCCTCGAGAATCGGCCGATAAGTTGAAAAGTTGAAAGAGATCAAAACTCATATATAGTATCAGGAACTATAGAGGGCTTAACTGACGAGCCATGGACCGACGACAGAGGTCTTCGTCTGGTGCCGTTGTAGAAGATTCAACTTGATATAAACTAGAGGTCTTGACCTCAACCTACCTCTCTCAAGTAATTCTCAAAGTATACCGGCGGTCCAAAGGGCCAATTATCCTATGTTCCACCACAGTGACATGAAGCTAAGCTCAGAATGGCGAGAAGAGATTCTATTGCTAGTTTACTGCAAGCTGCCTTCGAAGGCTCTTTAAGATCCCGACTAGGCAGTGATTTGCTCAAGTTCCGTTTTAGCTGATAAATGTTTTCAGTACCAGATGTGAGCCTATATGAAGCGCTTCTTCTGAAAGCTTTGAAGATGCATCTCCAAAAGTAAAGTTCTTCATTTTCAAAAATTCACATCCCGTTCATCATGGCGGAAATAGAGCGAAAGGTCATTCCAAACAATGCAGAGGACACAACATTGGAGATATTAGGCTATCAACCTGGTATGTTGATCCCACAGTTCTATTGTCGTCAGTAAGAAAATAAATTTCTAAACAAAATATAGAGCTCAAGCGATCCTTCGGCTTGTTGGGTATGGTAGGTGTTCTCGTTGGTCAAGAATGTTTACTGTGGTTCCCATATTGATTTTAGAAGAATTCATCAATAATTCTCACTGACCTCATTTGTAACAGATTGGATTTAGTTTCTCTATTGTTACTAGGTATGTTGTTGGTCATTGAGTTACTCTGTGTAGTGGTAGGAAACGTGGCAAGTTGAGATGCTAACGGGAAACTGCAGTTGGAGCTCTCTCGGTGGTGTACTCGTGACGGGAGTAAATGCCGGGGGACCTCCTGTTATGATATGGGGATGGGTTGGAATAAGTTGTGTCTCCCTATGCGTTGCATACTCGATGGCCGAGATGTGCTCCGAATATCCAGTGGCAGGTGGGCAATACTCCTGGGTTTACATCCTGGCTCCGAAGAGTATCCGCAGACAATTCTCCTATCTCACAGGATGGTTCATGATAATTGGTATGTTACCTGAACGAAGGATCATCTGACCTCATAACCCAATCTCCTAAAGCTTTCTGTACCTAAATTGACATGCCGTGGTAGGTATCCTCGCGATGGGTGCTACGAATAGCTTTATCGGTGCAAATTTTATCCTCGGCCAAGTAAATCTTCTCAACTCTAGCTACGCCATCCAGCGATGGCATACCGTACTTGTAGCATACTTGATAACTCTGTTTGCCTCGTTTGTCAATTTGTGGGGCTCTAGGATACTGGATAGAATTTCGAAAGGCATGCTAATCTTCAATATTGTTTCGTTCATTGTAACCATTGCAACCATCCTCGCCTGCAATCAACACAAACAATCGGCTTCATTTGTCTTTATCGATTTCCAGAATTTTACAGGCTTTGGTCCTTCTATGGCAGGAATTATTGGTATCCTTCAACCAGCCTTTGGCATGTGTTGCTATGATGCTCCAGCACATATGTGTGAAGAGCTGAAAGATGCAAGCAAACAAGCACCCCGGGCCATGGTATTGTCGGTTTACATTGCAGCCCTCACTGGCTTCGTCTTCCTGATTGCCATTTGTTTCTGTATTGGCGATATCAACGAAGTAGCCAACACTTCAACGTTGGTTCCACTTATCCAAATCTTCTACGATTCAACCAATAGCAACTTTGGATCATGTTTCCTAGCCACAATGATTGTCATCATCGACGTTGGATGTACATATGCCTTGCTGGCAGAAGGGGCTCGATCTCTTTATGCCTTTGCCCGTGATCAGGGACTGCCATTTTCATCTTTCATATGCAAGGTGGGGAAAAAGCACCAAGTACCTACGGTAGCAATCCTCCTTGGCACCGTCATCCAGATGGCCTTTAACAGCGTATATTTTGGAACCGTTACTGGATTTAACACCGTGATTGCGATTGCAACCGAAGGTTTCTATCTCTCATATGCTATGCCCCTACTTGCTCGCCTTATATCTTACTTCTGTGGGACTTATAAACAATATACTGGACCATGGGCTATGAAACCATTGGTTGGAGCAACAGTTAATTTTGTAGGACTAATATACCTTCTATTCGCCTGTATCACGTTCAACTTTCCCCCTTTGTCTCCCGTTACCAGCTATAATATGAACTACACATCCGCAGCAGTTGGAGTGGTCATGTTTATTGCGGCTGTAACTTGGTTTACACGGGCAGGCAAGAAGTTCTCAGGGCCAGAAATTGAGGGTTTGACAAGTTTGGTTGAGGGGAGTGACTAGGAACATGCTGGGATATGTGAAAGAGGTAGCCAATGAGAGTAATGCCAAAAAAAGCATTAAGAATACAAAGTTTCTATATCCTCTGATTTCAGGGATATCCCCAAGAGAAAAGGGGTGACGCAGCGTTAATAGGTGGCCCTGAGAAACTGACTCATCACAGCTTTTGTTGCCATCGATTTCGATCTCCAACATATGTAATAATTAGGAGAGGCTCCAGATTTCTTTGGATTACCAAATATTGTTGCATAGTGAGGATGAACACCTGTCTCCTGGAAGTGCATTTTGCCGTTGAAGCATTTAATGCTTCCGATTAAGTACTGGAAGAATTAGAGTTCGCCACCGCAACTAGCTTGACGCGTACGGTTACGATACCGATCAAAACAACCGATGAGATATAGGTAAAGAAAAAAGTGAATCATTGATCAAAGAATTGTTACGGGATATTAAACAGCGTTCTCCTTAGAAATGGTGGCTGAAAAGTGACCCGAATTTGTCTGCAGAGGTTCACATGAAAATAGTGGTCGCTTCCCCGTTGCCAGAAGCGACGGGCCAGCTAGTGCAGGGGTCAGATTGCAGGTCGCCTCACGCAAACTTAAGGAGTAAAGCAACAACGACCAAGATATTATCGACATCTCGACCACGACGCCAACGACCATCGACCATCGACCGCCCGACCGACCGCCCGACCGACAACGAGGACGACATTTAACGACATCGAATAGAGCCGAATAGCTTTAGATAGTATCATAATACGTCGCTGTTCGACCGCCTGGGACCCCACGATCTTACGAACACGACAAAGAAGCGCGCGCGGGCCTTGCGGACTTGCACAACACACCGCTACACCACAAGAGCATCTTCAAGAGGCGTGCCTGAGCGTAAAAAGGGGCATCAAAGAAGGTAGCTCGTCGGCCTGATCAAAATTCACAAAACCCAGGGAGTCTTGCGGATGCCATTTTGCGCATAGAAACGCGGTAAACACCAAATGTCACCGTCCATGGACGAGCCCCCCTCGTCTCCACCGACAGATCTGTCATCTCCAGAGAATGCGCTCGCATATTATAAATCGCAATATGAACAGCTAGAACATGAATTGGCAGAATTTCAGGCTTCCAGCCAGGAGCTGGAGGCAGAGTTGGAGAAGGATGTAGAGGCTGCGGAGAAGAGGGAAAGAGTTCTGCAGGAAAAGGCTGAAAGTTTGGAATTTGAGGTTGAGGAGTGGAAAGTATGTTAATCTCCAATGATTTACGTAGATGTTTACATAGTTTGTGTCCTGGTTGATCTATGGCTAATCTTGTTGACTCCGCAGACTAAATACAAGCAATCCAAGACCGAGGCGAACACTGCGCAAAACGTTCTGCAAAAGGAAATCACTACTTTAAGAGATTCAAACCGTACCTTACAGCTAAAACTCCGTGACATCGAAGTCCAGAATGACGATTTCGAAAGACAGGCGCGAAATACCTCCTCATCACTAGAAGATCTAGAGTCGAAGTATAACGTCGCTATCGAAAGAGCGGTGATGATGGAGGAAGAGATTAAAGTCGGTGAACAAGAGAGAGAAACTCTACGGATAGAGACTCAACGACTGCGAGATGAACTATCAGACTTGAAGATCGAAGCTGAGATCTTGCAAGACAAGTTACGAAAACGACAACTCACTTCCATTACCACAGATATTACAGCTCCAAATTCACCTTCATTAGAGCATTCATCTCCACGCTCAACAGCTTCTTCACCTATGGTTACAACCCCGCCAGATACCAAATCCGTTTCCACGACTGATACGGTATCCGAGACACCTACACCACCATCTCCACCGATCTCGGAAGCTTCTGGTTCAGCTAAACCCGCCGTAAAAACTCCAATGAATCCACCGCAGAGTAAACTCAAGCGTCCTACGGGAGACTCAAGCATCACTCCTAAACCTGCCACACGATACCCTTCAGGAAATCTCAAGAGCTCTAGAGGACCAGCTGCACCAACAAGTTCCTCCCGTGCTAGAAATGCTACTCCATCCCTTATTCGCAACACTAAAACGAAGGCACCGCCTACTCGAGGTGTGCCTAGTTCAACGTCCCTTACGCATATTCGAACTCTCACGGCTCAAATGCAACGACTCGAGCAGCGGGTGCAATCTGCGAGATCAAAGCTTCCCGCGCCTGTTAATACACCTCCACGAGCGTCCCCTCGAAATGTTTCTGCCTTGGGTCACAACTATATGCCGTCAAGTGTCACAATAAGGAGCCGCAAAAGAACAGGTGGAAGCACGGCTAGTGGCTCTTCGGTTGCAGCAGAAGATACCCCAACTTCAACTAAACATGTTACCAGGCTCTCTACCTCCGGTATCAGTCGGCTATCTTTCGGGCCGCTCCCAAATCGTGAGAACAGCGACAGTAGGCCGAGCAGCAGAGCTAGCGCTACAAGCTTCGTTCGCTCAGACCGACCCCTCAGCCGAACCGAACTCAGTCGGCCTGTGAGCCGAACCTCCATGTCAGGGGCGCGCACTCCGTTGGGCCATTACTCTCAATCGCAACTAGCCGAGTCCCGGCGGCCACGTTCGAGCATTGGAGGAAGCTACACGGCCGAACGTGGTCACGGCCACTCCCAGAGCGTTTCCCACATCGACCTGGACGAGAGCCGCGAATTAGATTTTGGCACCCCAAGTCGACGGAACACCTATGGAAAAGCGGAACTTGAAGCGAGTGGAATACCTACTCCCAGTGGGCTCCCGCGAAGGAAGAGCGGAGGCTTGGGCATGACGGCAATACCTAGGAGGTCTATCAGTGGACAGACATCAAAAGATGGTGACAAGAGCGAAAGTGCCATGAGGCCTCCTGGGCGACCACGAAAGATTAGCGAAGTCGGCGAAACGTACTGAGAAGCGGAGTCAGGTTTGTAATGGATTGTTTACGATGGTTATGATCACATAGGGATTCATTAGGCTTCTGTTGCTTAAGCATGGTGCTCAAGGCGTTTTATTTTATTTTCCGCGATGAGCATTGGGAGATGGATTGACGCATTTTGGGCAGAAAGAAGGGGAATACGGATACAGCTTCATGAATGGCTGCAGGTCGAGATTATTCTAATTGTTCCGAATGGAAATACACTTTTGATGAACGAGAAAGATACCCAATTTCAAACGTGTCCCTCTTTTGACTTGATTAGTCTCGTAAAATTGACTTGTTTGACGGCCCCTCCAAGCCAATTGGGGGAGGAAAGAAAGAAAGAAGAAGAAAGAGTAGAAGGAGAGTGCAAGTTTAAATTATGTACGCACACTTATTTCGCAATCGCAAAAATAATCCAAAGAGTCAGCCGGGGCTAGGTGCTTAGACGTTCGGTCCTCATTTGGGGAGACCGATACCTTTTGGGATGGTGTACCTGTAGGTACAGTATGGGTCTCATGCATTCGGCTCACGATGCGAGTTCCTTTTTCCCCTCTTGCATTCTGTTGCACGTCGCATGGAACTATCCAGGTTACCTCGAAGCTTGGTTGATAGGGTTATTGTCTTCTGAATTCCTTTTTTCGTAGTTTATTTCCGATGCGGATGGCGGGGGGGGCGTCAGGACAACGCCCTCCCCCAAACCGGCCAGTACGGTCTGTGGTGGTGGCAGGCCCTTCTTTTCTTACCGGGGAATTTTTTTCTGGAATTTCTTTTTTTCCCCATCTTGCTATGGTCGGATCAGGGCGAGGCGGAAGCAGCGGGTGTAGTAAAAGTGAAAAAGGAGCTGTCCTGGCTGACGAGTGGGCTCGGTACCAGCGGATTTTAATAAAGGTACAGGTTGGTGTTGTTTTTCCTGTCAGCCTCGTGGGGTTGCTATCGATGTGTTATAGGCATCTGCATTAGTGTTATAGGGTGGGTGTGGGGATGTGCTGTATAGAGTTTGTGCTTCTTGTCTGTTCTGCTGTCTTCTCTGCTGTTCGGAGGATGAAGGTGGTCACGGGATTTGGGAGGGAGATAGAGATGGGAATACTTCGGTAAGCGAGGAAGAAAGGGAGAGTGGGGAAAGGCGATGGGAAGGCTTGAGACATGATGATCTCTTACCTTTCAGTAGAGTACCGTAGCGTATGTACTTACTGCACCGTACGAATAGATGACCCGAGCGAGCATAGGAAAATGTGGGAGTGGATGTGAATGGCTGGCTTCGGTTGAAGACAGATATCGGGTTACACAACATGGTTATGGCACTCAAAGATGTTGAAGAGGAGGAAACCTGGAGGGGTCGGTCCTGTACATTAACTATATCGTAGTACAAGTACAGCACGTCCGTCTCTCGGGCTGCCCTCGTCTGGATTGACGCTCCTCCCCCCGGACGACCTTTTGGAGATGTCCGGGCCGGAATACCATGACGCCGATGACGAGCTGGGGAGGGTTATTTTTGATGCCTGTGTGCCAAGCGGAAAATGATCTAGATTCCCGATATATTGAGATCTCAATCTAAATACGGTCTCGTACGAAGGGGAGTTGTGGAGTCGGAGGAGATAGCCTATTTTGCCTGTAGTGCTGTGGACCTTTTTTTGTTGTGTTGGATTACCTTAAACTTAACCAGGCGATCGACCAGGCGCTGGGGCTGCGGGATTCCACTTTCTCACAATGTTGGGGAAGTTTTGGGAGGCGGAACGGGGCCGCCACTGCACGGGATACTGGGGTGTGGTGCATTTCACCCTGCGTCATGGGGGTGTTAAACGTACGGTGAGGTAAGGGAGTCTCGCCTACAGTCTCAGGTACTCTGTCTGTTCGGTTTCTGTCCCTGTTTTTCTGGGCCTTTGGTGTGGTGTGCGGTACCATGTACTGAGGGCATTCCGGCCCCCCGAGACGATCCACGAAAGTGATCTTGTTGCGGGTGGTTCTCTTGTGGTTCTCTGGTGGTATATACGGTATAGACGCAGGAAGGGAATCAGGACTCAACAAGAACTCCTTGGCGGTCTTGTCCTGTGCTGGTGCCGTCATGTCCTCTCTTCTCCTTTCATTATTGCTGTACATCAATTCCGGCAGAGCGAAGCGAGAGATGGGCGAGCAGCCAGTGAAAGGGCAGAAACGGCCCGAGATGATCCGGAAAGGGGGGGGGGGAAGGCGGACGACGGGACAGTAGAAGAAGGAGCAGAAAGAAGAAGAAGGAGAATATGCAGGAATATGAAGGACGACAAGTGTTTGTTTGGGCCCGAGGAGTGTTTTTCATGGAGAGTCCGACTGCTGTGATACTGTGGTCCACTACAGACTGCACTGTAGCTTCCGCTTTAAGTCGCAGCGATCACCGCTGCAGGGTGGCTTCCCAGTTGAGCGCCGCTAGCCCGAAGCGGTTTGGCAGGAGCCCAACGTGAGCTCGCTCGCCGATGCTCCAAATTCGGTGAGCGAGGTCTCATCTGGTGTTGAGGAAAAAACAGTAGAGCTAAATTCTGGTATTATTATTTCCCGTCGGGACGCTACAACTCTCCCTTCCTTCATCCCCCCCAAGTCCGTTCGTGGATTTCATTCCATTTCCGTCTGAGGACATATACCGAGAACCATAAACCACCCTTCCGCCGCAATTTCCTCCATCTGCCCGCCCAAACCAATACTATATCTATTTCCTCCCTCCAACCCTTCTTCCCTCCTCCTGGGCTCCCCTCTCTTCTCTTGTCTCTTTTCAACTCTACGCGGTGATTACCCTGATACCCCCCCCCGGTGCCAGTCCAGCCGTACGATAACGACGACGGAACCTGGGTTTCAACGGTTCAAACTTTTTTTTAATTTTCGGTGTTTATCCAGAACACCGAATCGACGGGGGGCTGCGAGCAACTCCCGACGTCGAGGTGCCTGCAACAGGACCAGCAACTACCCAACCCGCGTGAATCGCCTTCGGGGACTTTCTCCCTTAATACTGCTGGCGACGACACTCTTTTAAGCTCGTCTACAACGAGCAGCATTTTCTGCGACATGCCTCAAATCAATGGCAATGGGTCTGGTGTCAAAGCCAATGGAACCGTCCCCATCATGAACGGCTCAACCTCATATGCCGCAAAGCACAAGATAGCAGACCATTTTATCGGTGGCAATAAGCTGGAGAATGCAGCTCCGGGCAAAGTGAAAGATTTCGTGGCCGCTCATGACGGCCACACGGTCATTACCAATGTTCGTGAGTTCCAGGAGAAGTGCAGGAGCCGAGCTAACAGCAGAATTTAATTGTAGGTCTTGATTGCCAACAATGGTATTGCCGCAGTCAAAGAAATTCGGTCGGTGCGAAAATGGGCATACGAGACGTTCGGTGACGAGAGGGCCATTCAATTTACGGTCATGGCTACGCCGGAAGATTTGAAGGCGAACGCAGATTATATCCGTATGGCCGATCAGTACGTGGAAGTACCAGGCGGGACCAACAATAATAATTATGCCAACGTGGAGTTGATTGTCGATGTTGCTGAGCGGATGAACGTGCATGCCGTTTGGGCTGGATGGTAGGCATTTCCTCCCTTACTTTCTTTTTTGACAGTGTATGAGGGCTTTACTGATTTTTGAAGGGGCCATGCTTCAGAGAACCCCAAATTGCCCGAGTCGTTGGCGGCAAGCCCAAAAAAGATTGTTTTTATTGGCCCTCCCGCCTCGGCGATGCGATCTCTCGGAGACAAGATTTCTTCTACGATCGTTGCACAACATGCCAAAGTGCCTTGTATACCGTGGTCAGGAACTGGCGTGGAGCAGGTCGAAATCAACGAAGATGGCATTGTTACAGTTGCAAATGACATCTATATGAAAGGTTGCGTCCAGTCATGGCAAGAAGGTTTGGAGAAGGCAAATGAAATTGGATTCCCGGTCATGATCAAGGCCTCCGAAGGTGGTGGTGGAAAGGGAATTCGAAAGGCTGTCTCGGAAGAGGGCTTCGAAGCTCTATACAAAGCCGCCGCTAGCGAAATTCCAGGATCGCCCATCTTCATTATGAAGCTTGCCGGAAACGCTAGACATTTGGAAGTTCAATTACTAGCTGACGAGTACGGAAACAATATTTCGTTATTTGGCAGAGATTGTTCCGTTCAACGAAGACATCAAAAAATTATTGAGGAAGCCCCAGTCACAATTGCGAAACCAAGCACTTTCCAAGCCATGGAGAAGGCAGCAGTTCGTCTTGGTCGTCTTGTGGGGTATGTGTCGGCTGGCACTGTTGAGTACTTGTACTCACATGCCGAAGACAAGTTCTACTTCTTGGAGCTTAACCCCAGATTGCAAGTCGAGCATCCTACAACCGAGATGGTCAGTGGTGTAAGCTTGCCGGCTGCACAACTTCAAATTGCAATGGGCCTGCCATTGCATAGAATTCGAGATATTCGATTATTATACGGAGTAGACCCTAAGAAATCGACTGAGATCGATTTTGATTTCTCCAAGGAAAATAGCTCTCTGACTCAGCGAAAGCCGACGCCCAAGGGCCACACAACTGCTTGTCGTATAACATCCGAAGATCCTGGAGAGGGATTTAAGCCTTCCAGCGGTATGATGCACGAGCTGAACTTCAGAAGTAGTTCCAATGTCTGGGGTTATTTCTCCGTTGGTACGGCTGGCGGTATTCACAGCTTCTCTGACAGCCAGTTTGGCCATATTTTTGCCTACGGAGAGAATCGATCAGCGTCGAGAAAACATATGGTTGTTGCACTTAAGGAACTAAGTATCCGTGGTGATTTCAGGACTACGGTTGAGTACTTGATTAAATTATTGGAAACCCCTGCTTTCGAAGACAACACAATTACCACGGGATGGCTGGACGAGCTCATCTCCAACAAGCTAACCGTTGAGCCACCGGATCCTATGTTGGCTGTGGTTTGTGGTGCTCTGTGCAAAGCACACATCGCTAGTGAAGCCTGTATAGCTGAGTACCGAACCAGTTTAGAAAAGGGACAAGTGCCTGCAAAGGATATCCTGAAGACCGTCTTCCCCATCGATTTCATCTACAATGGCCACAGATACAAATTTACCGCTACTCGATCCAGTCTGGATAGTTATCATTTGTTCATCAACGGCTCGAAATGCTCAGTCGGGGTCCGAGCTCTCACTGACGGAGGTCTCTTGGTGCTCGTTGGCGGCCGAAGCCACAATGTCTACTGGAAAGAGGAAGTTGGTGCCACACGTTTGAGTGTCGACAGCAAAACCTGCCTGCTTGAACAAGAAAATGACCCAACACAACTCCGAACCCCATCCCCGGGAAAGCTTGTCAAGTTTACAGTCGACAATGGCGAACATGTCAAGGCCGGCCAAGCATTTGCTGAAGTAGAGGTAATGAAAATGTACATGCCTCTTCTTGCACAAGAAGATGGTATTGTTCAACTCATAAAGCAACCAGGAGCTACCCTCGAAGCTGGTGATATTCTTGGTATACTTGCTCTTGATGACCCCTCCAGAGTAAAGCATGCCCAGCCTTTCCTAGGCCATCTTCCAGATCTTGGCCCACCTCAAGTCGTGGGCACTAAGCCAGCTCAACGATTCCTTCTCCTTCACAATATTCTCAAGCATATTCTTGATGGTTTTGATAACCAAGTCATCATGGCTTCAACCCTTAAAGAACTGATGGACGTTCTTCGTGATGTAGAATTACCTTATGGCGAATGGAACGCCCAATTTGCGGCTCTTCATGGTCGGATGCCCCAACGGCTGGATGCAACTTTTACTCAGATTGTGGATCGTGCTAAGTCGCGCAAGGGTGAATTCCCAGCCAAGAATCTTCAAAAGGCCCTTGCCAAATTCTTGGAGGAGAATGTTGCACCTTCAGACGTTGATCTTCTGAAAGCCGCTCTTACACCATTGACAGAAGTTATCGACAGATACTTGGAAGGCCAGAAGATCCACGAATTTTCGGTTTTCTCTGGTCTTCTTGAGCAGTATGTTACGGTTGAGAAACTCTTCTCTGGTCGTACATCACGCGATGAAGAGGTCATTTTGAAGCTTAGAGATGAAAATAAAGAGGATATCGCCAAGGTTATCCAGACAGTGCTTTCACACAGCAGAATTGGTGCCAAGAATAACTTGATTCTTGCTATTCTCGATGAATACAGACCCAATAAGCCAAATGCAGGCAATGTAGCCAAATACTTCCGCACTGCCCTCCGAAGACTTACCGAACTGGAGTCGCGACAAACTGCAAAGGTTGCGTTGAAGGCTCGAGAGCTTCTCATTCAATGCGCCATGCCTTCTTTGGAAGAGCGTGCTGCTCAAATGGAACACATTCTTCGATCCTCGGTCGTGGAGTCGAGATATGGAGAGACCGGATGGGAACACAGAGAGCCTGACATGGAGGTTCTCAAAGAGGTTGTGGACTCGAAGTACACAGTCTTTGATGTTCTTCCCATCTTTTTTGGCCATCAAGATCCTTGGGTATCTCTCGCTGCCTTAGAAGTTTACATCCGACGAGCCTATCGTGCCTATTCGCTGAAGCAGATTGAATACCACAATGAGACTGCTGAGCCTCCATTCATCGTCTCTTGGGACTTTGTCCTTCGAAAAGTCGGGGTTTCTGAATTCGGCATGCCAGTTCAATCTTCGATCCCCTCAACGCCTGCCACTCCTGTGTTTGAAAGTGCTCACCCATTTAAGCGCGTCAGCTCTATCAGCGACATGTCATATTTAGTCAACAAGGCCGAATATGAACCCACTAGAAAAGGTGTCATTGTGCCTGTCCAGTACCTAGATGAGGCGGAAGAGTATCTGATGCGTGCTCTTGAAGTTTTCCCCGTTGCTGGCGCCAAAAAGAAGCCCGTCAGCAATGGACTGATGCCAGATTTGGGCGGGAAACGAAAGATATCAGCCCCTGCCTTAACCAGTGAGGACGAACTTACAGCTGTGTGCAATGTGGCTGTTCGGGATGCTGAAAGTCTTGACGACAATGAAACTCTCGCCAGAGTCAACCTTATTGTGAAAGAGTACAAGGAGGAACTTCTGGCTCGCCGTATCCGGCGTTTGACATTTATTTGTGGCCGCAAAGACGGCTCTTACCCAGGCTATTTTACCTTCCGTGGCCCCGAGTATATTGAGGATACCAGCATTCGTCACATCGAGCCAGCTTTGGCTTTCCAGCTTGAACTTGGGAGACTCTCTAAATTCAATATCAAGCCTGTCTTCACCGAGAACAGAAACATTCATATTTACGAGGCTGTTGGAAAGGATGTTGAAAGTGACAAGCGATACTTCACACGTGCTGTTGTCCGCCCTGGAAGACTACGGGACGAAATTCCAACAGCTGAATATCTGATCTCAGAATCTGACAGATTGATGAACGATATTTTGGATGCCCTTGAGATTACCGGTAGCAATAACTCCGATCTTAACCATATCTTCATCAACTTCTCAACTGTCTTTCCTCTTCAGCCCCCCGAGGTTGAGAAGGCTCTGGGAGGGTTCTTGGAACGGTTTGGTCGTCGTCTCTGGCGTCTCCGCGTCACCGGTGCTGAAATCCGTATCGTATGCACAGAGCCTACGACTGGCATGGCTTACCCTCTTCGCGTTGTTATCACAAATACATCCGGTTATGTCATTCAGGTTGAGATGTACGCAGAACGCAAGTCTGAGAAGGGAGGCGAGTGGGTCTTCCAAAGTATTGGAGGTACTACAAAGGTTGGTGCCATGCACTTGCGGCCCGTGTCGACTCCATATCCTACGAAGGAGTGGTTACAACCCAAGCGATATAAGGCTCATCTCATGGGTACACAGTATGTCTATGATTTCCCGGAACTTTTCAGACAAGCCATTCAAAACTGCTGGGTCAAAGCCGTTCGCAGCCATCCGTCGTTGCTTGATAAGCAACCCCCAATTGGAGAATGTATCGATTACAGTGAGCTTGTCTTAGATGATCAGGACAATCTCGCCGAAGTCTTCCGTGAGCCAGGTACCAATTCTCATGGTATGGTTGCATGGATTGTAACCGCTAGAACGCCGGAGTACCCTCGAGGCCGAAAGTTCATCATTATAGCAAACGATATCACATTCAGAATTGGCAGTTTTGGGCCCAAGGAAGATCAATTCTTCCACAAGTGCACAGAGCTTGCTAGAAAGTTAGGCATTCCTCGGATTTACCTGTCTGCCAATTCTGGTGCTCGCCTTGGGATGGCGGAAGAGCTCATTCCCCACTTTAATGTCTGTTGGAACAACCCGGAGAAGCCAGAGGCTGGTTTTAAGTATCTCTACTTGACACCTGAAGCCAAAAAGCGCTTTGAAGATGGCAAATCTAAAGATGTTATTACTGAAGAGGTCGTCGAGAATGGAGAGACGAGACATAAGATCATCACCATTATTGGTGCTGAAGAGGGACTTGGTGTTGAGTGTTTGAGGGGCTCTGGATTAATCGCCGGTGCGACTAGCAGAGCTTATGAGGACATCTTTACTATCACTTTGGTGACTTGTCGATCAGTTGGTATGTATTTTGTGCAGGTCTAAAATCGCTTGCTAATATTTTCAGGTATTGGTGCCTACTTGGTTCGTCTTGGCCAGCGTGCTATTCAGGTCGAGGGACAACCCATGATCTTGACCGGTGCCCCTGCTCTTAACAAGCTTCTCGGCCGTGAAGTTTACACTTCTAACCTCCAACTTGGTGGCACTCAGATCATGTACAAGAATGGTGTGTCTCATATGACTGCCAATGATGATTTCGAGGGTGTCTCCAAGATTGTCGAATGGATGGCGTACGTCCCTGATAAAAAGAACAATCCACTGCCGATCGGGCCTGCTGTAGACTCGTGGGATCGTGATATCGTCTATACACCTCCTCCTAGACAATCATACGACGTAAGATGGATGATTGGCGGCAAGGATGATGAAGAGGGATTCATGCCTGGTTTGTTCGATAAGGATTCCTTTGTGGAGACTCTCGGTGGATGGGCTAAGACAGTGGTTGTTGGTCGCGCTCGACTCGGTGGCATTCCCATGGGTGTTATAGGAGTTGAAACTCGTTCAGTGGAGAACATCACGCCTGCCGATCCCGCGAATCCAGACTCGGCGGAACAAATCACAAACGAAGCAGGTGGAGTCTGGTATCCGAACTCGGCTTTTAAAACCGCGCAAGCGATCAAGGATTTCAACAATGGCGAGCAACTGCCCTTGATGATATTGGCCAACTGGAGAGGATTTTCCGGTGGTCAGCGTGATATGTACAATGAGGTTCTGAAGTACGGCTCATACATTGTCGATGCTCTTGTCAAGTACGAACAGCCGATTTTCGTCTATATTCCTCCTTTCGGAGAGTTGCGTGGTGGTTCTTGGGTAAGTTGGCTCCTTTTTATATTTTCAAATTTACGCTAATCGTTTTAGGTGGTCGTCGATCCAACTATCAACCCAGAGTACATGGAAATGTATGCTGACGAGGATTCTCGAGGCGGTGTCTTGGAACCAGAAGGTATTGTCAACATTAGATATCGTCGTGACAAACAGCTCGAGACAATGGCTCGCCTCGATCCAGAATACGGCGCTCTTCGCAAGCAATTAGCCGACACGAGCCTGAGCGCAGAGGAGTTAAGCCAAATTAAGCTCAAGGCCACCGCTCGCGAGCAATTACTCTTGCCGGTTTATATGCAAGTTTCGCTGCAATTTGCGGATCTTCATGATCGTGCAGGCCGTATGAAGGCCAAGAATGTGATCAGACAATCCCTTCAATGGAGAGAGGCAAGAAGATTCTTCTACTGGCGTGTCCGTCGTCGTGTCAATGAAGAATACATATTGAGACGCATGGCATCTGCTTCAAAGAATCCCCTCTCGTCGCGTGCTCGTAACCTAGAGATTCTTGGCGCCTGGACAGGCATCCCGACGTTTGCAAATGCTGATAAAGAGGTTGCTATGTGGTACGAGGAGAATAGAAAGATTGTGCACGAGAAGGTTGAGGCGTTGAAGACTGAGGGTGTGGCGTTTGATGTCGCCGCTCTTCTCAGAGGAAATAGTAAGGGTGGTTTGAATGGAGTGAAGCAAGTTCTCAGTATGTTACCTGCAGAGGAGAGAGAGGCAGCGTTGAAGTTCTTGAGTCGGCCCTAGAGCTGGAGTAGGGCCGTGGTATTATTTTTGTAGAATTTTTATTTTATTTTATATTCATAGCGTGTACATTGCATTCACTTGTAATTGATAGAGAGGCGTTTTATTACAAATAATCCAATTGGGTTTTGCATAGTCAGCCTTGTGCTGTTTTCCTCTAACACGTGAGCGTATTCCTTCATTTTTTTGATGGTCAGCCGTAGTAAGTGACTATTTTGGTGGCTCTAGTGGATCTAATCAAGTCCAACAGACTGGAAGGGCAAAGATACCCAGTCAATTAAGTTGAATAGCTTCAACGTCTAGGTGCTATATCAATTTCAGTTACAAATTCATAATTTTTTTATACAAGAACAAGCTTTGATAAAATAGTGCGCTTTTGCTGAAACTTTCGTCCCTTATCTTATTCGTGTGCCCGATGCTTCACCAGTAACTGGCCACTTTCAACAATTTTCGGTGATTCGGGGTTCTTGAAATGCCTACGGTGAGCATGAAAGAGCTCGGAGGCTAAGTCTTTCAGGGCTCCAAAAGTCTGCGAGCACGAACTCTTTTCTCTGACAGACTTTGCGTTCGCCGATGAACTGAGGTTGGCAGGCGACTTCCTCGCTGACAATTCATTCGCTGATCATGATCCCCGCGAAGAAGCGATCTGGATAGCATAAGTATGTAGGTGGACCTGATATTGTGGGGTATAATCCGTCTGTTAAGCAATGCATGTGCTACTCGTGGCTCCCGCCGGCGTCCCGGTTGGACAGCATGATCAGATGGAGGCTTGAACGCCACCGATTCGCTGCCGATTCAAATCGACGAGGTGTTCATCTGGAATATCCCGAGGGGTCAACGTCCGACCGTTCGGCCATGCGCCCAGCGGCCAAATAAACTTCGCGGACGAATGTTCTCTGCATAAGCCTCCGAATGCACGAGGAAGCCTTCTCAAGCTTCTATGATACTGCCAAGCTACCAATGTGGACCGAATGAGGCAATTTTCAATTTCGATTAGCGCTCCTTGCCATGCAATGGATGCGACCAACCCACTCTGATAAGCTTCTCTCCGGCACACGATGTGTCCGAAAATCCAAAATGGACGTGCGCCTCGTCTCAGGGTTAGCGAGTCCCTGAGGCGATCACAATGCTTCTAGGTTCGAGTCACGTGCAAAGCACCACATCTTGACCTTCACTGATAACAAACCATCAGATGCCCGAGCCGCGTGATTATCTAGGTATGAAGTGCCGACCATTAAGAAGCAAAGTGTGGGTCGCGCCAGAGTTTTGGGGGGTTTCCTAACGTAGAGTCTCGATACGGCGATCAGAAGGACTGAGCTATTTGCTAGGCCCCACAGCTCTGACGGTCCAGTTCCAAAAGCCTGAGAGAGCTTGAGGAGCTGAGAAGCCCTGAGCGAAATTTTTCTTCCGTACCTTGCTCAAATCGTGCTCGGTTGACAAAGTCTAATGTCCTTTGATCGTCATTGCTGCAATGCGGTATCTTCTTCTTTTCAAAAAGCTATGACTTTCTTCGTTGCCGCCTTGCTACTTCATCCATTTATCCCTCGGAGTGGTTGGTTTTCCCTTTCTATCTTTCTGGATTCTCGTCCACTGACGTGTCTCTGAGAATTTCTACCCTCTTTATCATTTTCTCATTGAACATTGGCGGTATTCATTCTGGTTTGACGTTTAGAACCTCATGACGCCATTTGGTTTCTGAACTCAACTGGTCTTGAAGCCCCTCCACGTTCTATCCATGCTGGACAGCGCCCTTTTTCTAATGTCCTAATTTTTCTATCTGAGAGAGGAGCCAGTTACATTCTTTTGGTGCAGGATCACAAACACTCGTTTAATACGCTTATTTCTTACGACACACATGCTATCTACACTCCTACTCGGTTTTCACAGACGGGAGTTACTGAGAGAACCCAGGATTTACGTGAATGTCATTCACGGCCACGCAACAGGATGGAGGAGGAGGAGGAGGCGTAACTTCTATGGGGATACCAGCAGCGGCATCTGCCAATGGCTTTTTTCCACCTCCCGGCCCACCTTTCTCCAACCCCTTCAGACCTCCTCCGCAAAGTTCATTAACGGTTACGGTTACTTCGGATCTTGTAATCGTCCCTACCATAACCACAGTCTTAACATCTCCAATAGTTTCGACAATCGTCACATCTCCAACAGTTTCGACAATCATCACATCTCCCATAGTCTCGACAATCTTGACGTCTCCCGTAACTTCAGAAGTCGCCGCAACCGTTACGCAGCTGAGCGTCACGCCCTTCCCCATACCAAATCCTACCGCAACAGCGGCCCTCGCAGAGGCCACTTCTGTCCTAGGATCTACAGCGACTCTTACACGTGCAAGCGTGACCGTATCGGCAATCCTCGGGGGCATCACCATTCTCCTCATCTTCGCTCTCGCAATCCTATTCTACTTCTTCCTCCGTCGGCGCCGCTCCAAAGATAGCGACGACGAATCACCGCCATTCACATCGCTCGCTCCTCGGCCTGGGCCTGGGAGGGGCATCTTCCGCGTCTACCAAAACGCCCCACAAGTCCCCGAAGACATGCACGAAACTTCTCTCTCGATGGGTCTGCGTTCAGGAACAGCAGAGTCATATTCCCAGGTCTTGTCGAGGACATTGGCCAGGACACAAGAGGCGTTGAATTCACACCCGCTGACGAGGCCATCACGGTCCTTCTCGGCATTGCCAAGGACGCAGGAACCACGGCCGGCTACTGCAGATCATCCCGTCGAGAGGGCGGGTTCGGCTAGCGGCTCGCCCCCACCCGACACTTATCCCGTCCTCCAACGACCACCACAAAGCGCTCCCTCTGCAAATCCTCCCAGAGCGGCAACTCCTCTATACCACGATGCGCTGCAAGATCAGGCAACCAGAGAACGCGACGATCTTCAACGTATTGAGGCGGGGAGGCGAGGGCTGCCCGTGATTGGCGTCACGAGGCAGAGCGTTCGAGCAAGCGTCAGTAGCATCGGGAGCGATTTGGAGTTTGAGGAGGAAAAGCGAGAGGAGCGCGAGCAGGAGACGGCGAGGAGACTGGGCGTGAGCGCTGCTGGAGGACAGGGTGCCCAGACGCCGAGGGTAATGCACAGCACCCGAGCAAGCTCGGGAGTGTTCCCCGACCGGCGAGATAACAACGAGGAGCATTTGGAGGGACAGGCAGAGGACCCTCCGCGCGAAGAGGAGAAGGCAGAGGATCCTCCGCGTGAAGAGGAGAGGGCAGAGGTCCCTCTGCGCGAAGAGGAGAAGGCGCCGGAAAAGGCGCCGGAAGAGGGTGACGGCTGATGGTCGTGGCTGTATGGGCGGTTTTCGGACAGCGATGTTGGGAGCAGTCATAGCCGCAGTAGGTGAGCCCGCCCATGCAAAAGGGGTTGACTACGGCGTCGGCGAGGGCGTGAGAATTGTACAGAGAGCTGTGGACGGCTGAGAAGGTACCTTCATCAGGCTGGACTAGGTATCCTCACGCGCTTGCCCTTCTTTTAATCTCAGGATTGATTGAGCCTTGATAAGAGGTTCTGGTATATGATCTTCGCACATATATACAAAACGGCATGCATGTTTGCGAGGCCAGATAGATTCTATGACGTAAGTCACAGCATGAAATGGAAAAAAAAATGAGGACCGGGTCCTATAGACGAGAAAAAAAAATTTGGGAAGGAGGAATATGTAATATACCAGTACATCAAGTTGGTGATGGAAATATGTTTATGTTGGTGGTGTTTCATTTCTACCTATCCAATAGCTGTGCTTAGAGATATATTTGTATATATATATTAGTATAGAATTAAACTATTTTTTATATTTCAAGCCTCGTGCATGCATGCATATATATATGTGCAATGAAATTTCCTTCTGCAAGGTGTTGGTTGGTGAGGGGTCAAAAACTTTTTCACAGAAATTTGAAAATTTGAAAATTGCAAAGTTTTATATTATTTTGCCCACTTATCATGTCCCGGAGAAACTGTGATGATAATGTTCTTTCGTTATACCGAGAAATTTAGGAGAATCAAATAGATGATCTCTTTTAGCCATCTGAAACAATATTCAATGCTCTGGTTTTGATGAACTTTCTTTGTATATATAACAAAAGGCAGCTTATGCACATGAAAGAGTTATGCTTCGAAAAACAACGTATGCTACTACTCCTCTATAACATAAAGACATAGGAATAGAGAAGTTGCCGAACGGCTATAACAGAAATATGCAAGATAGGGTATTGGTACAGACTAAAAGAAAAAAAAGAAAAAATATATGCAAAAAGTTCACAAGCAGGTTTCCCTCAATAATTGTTCCTCGTCCGCCTTTTCTTTCTCCTTTGTACCCTCCTCCTCTTTTTCCTTGTTCTCCTTGGCCTTCTTCTTCTTCTCCAAGATCGTCTTCTCAACCCACGCCAGGGCACCCTCAACAGCTAGTTGTGGTTCCCGCTTGTTTTTTAATAGATAACCCTGGATTTCGGCGGGGCTGAACGTCATAGTTGGTACTATAGTGGCAAACTCGTCGGCGAGTTTGAAAACGAGTTCTTCTTCTTTCTTCTTGCATTCCAGCAAGCATTTCTCTTCCTCAGCCTTAAGCTTCTCCTCTGCGAGTTTGGATTTTACTGTTGCTTTCGAGGTTGTGACGGTGGCAGGGCTGCGTAGCTTAATACCCGGAGTAGCGTTGGGGGGAACGTCGCCTTCCAGGGTTGCGAAGATAGAACGGAAAATAGTAGTTATCATTTGAGTGTTGGCAAGGTCAAACTTGACCGTCATATCGACACGGCCAGGTCGGATCAGAGCCTCATCTAGTTTCTCGATATGGTTGGTCGTCATAATTAAGACACGGCCCTCTTGAGAAGCTACTCCATCAAGAATATTGAGGAGCGCGGAGAGAGAGATACGGCCGGCAGCGTTCCTTGGCGCGTCGGTAGGGTTGACTATCGTAGTGCCTGGGAGATTGGTGATCAAAGGTTTAGCCTCATCCTGGCCGGGGGTATCTCGAGTATGAGTAAGTCCTGCGGTATCTATGTCTTCGAGGAGAACGACGCATTGCTTAGGGAGTTCGGAGAAGAGAGTTCCGAGGTTCTCTTCATTCATTGCTGGGGAGTTTAGACTGACGATGTATATGGCGAGCCTAAAATAACCGGCAATTGCAAAGCTAAGGCTGGACTTGCCCGTGCCGGGTGGCCCATACAAAAGGTACCCTCGTCGGTATGGAATGCCTCTATTAGCGTACCACCTAGCGGTTCCTGTCTTGATATAATCTCGCATGTCGTCTAGCAGGCCTTTCTTGACAGATTCATCTAATACCACTGTTGAAAAAGGACGAGATACCCTTGCGTTACATCGAGTCCACGCTGGCTCTGCTGTTCCTGGCTTAAGTCCGCCCCGATATATAATGGTTCGATTGGCATCGCTCTTCACGAAGCTTGCTCTGCAGTCGTCCAAAAGCTCCTTAATGATGGTTGGATTCCGACCAAAGGAACAAATGGAAATTTCCTCTCGCTCGCTGGCACTATTCCACCCGGCCTGGCGTTGGTCTTGCAGTCGGCGGAAAATGAGGAGGTGTTTCTTATACCAAAAGTAATGGGTGCCAAACGAAGGTGTGAATCTGATCTTCTTCTTCTTTGCAGTGCCGTTGTCGATAGGATTTCCTTCATCGTCGAACTGGACTCCATCTTCTTCACCATCTCCATCCTCACGAGATTCCCTCCACAAGAACCACATCCGACTATTTAAATTTGTGTTTGCAACAAATCGCCGCGACTTTTTGGAGAAATTTTGATTGGAAATCCACGCCATGACGATGTTGTACATTTCATCGTCGATTCGGATATCCGCGCTCGACATGAGATACTTAGTCAAGAAATCCCAAACCCAAGTGTTGAAGTATTGAGAGGCAAATATGAAGACCCCTGCAGCGAGCAGCATTGGGAAATATATATTTAAGTCGACTCTCGAGTACTTGTATATTGCTGTGGAGACGAGAGAGAAGCCGGGGAAAAAGGCTTCGAGGAGCGCTGCTTGCGGATTGGCCTGAGTGGCCAGAGGGATGTCGGACTCCATGATGGTTGGATTTGACGGAAAATAAGTCCCACCACAGGTTTGATTCATGGTTGCCGGAGAGAAGTGAAATATGCTAGAGAAATATTGATCGAACAAGAACCCACGGGAGTAGAGGAATTGCGATCGAGGACAAAGTACTATCCAAGGGAAAGTACTGTTGCGCACTTGAGGCCTGGTAGCACTTGATACTCAGGATATCTTGAGCTTATATTGACAATTTATTAGGCAGCCTCGCTGGCGCCGGCCTAGGCCCACCTGACTCACAAGGCAAACCACGATGAAAACTTGGTAAGAAAAATCAGCTTTCCATGGGGTGCACTCATGGTACTTTGTCGTCGATGACTGCATACGTATCCTGGGCGAATGAAACTGATAAGTTGCACTTGCAACAAGGCTGTGAGGCTAAAGGTTCACCGAGTAACGAGACCCCTCCGCGACCCCTCATCGGCGTGGCATTGGCTGAAGATTTTTGGCAGCCATGCACCCGACAGCGCAATGGGTCCTCCGCCTCGAAGCAGGCAGTGAGGGCTGTGTGATCTTCCGGGTGCTGGAGATGGAGATGGAGATGGCCGCACCACGTCGGATGGGCCTAGATTGCAACAAACTCCCCACCGGCCTGAGGATGACGACAGGCTGCAGCGCGCTTATTGCGTTCGGAAGACAAGTATTGCATTGCGACACCCGTTGTCCCTGCACTTGCACTTGCACTTGCACTGCGTTCTGGCATCGATCACGCCTATGTCATATGGGCGCAGGCGCAGTAGCCAACCGTTGCGGGGTCGCCGATTGCCGTCCGTGAGGGCGAGATCAAGGAATCGAGAGACCACCTGAGTGCATCTGATGCAACCGATAGTCATCGCATGGTGGACAGGAGGTGGCACGACCGACTGGTGGGACGGGGGGATCATGGACGGATTGATGTTGAATGGAGATGTGAGTGAGTTGGGGTTAGGAGCGCGGGGGGCAACCGGATGGGAGGATACGGGTACAGTACGGTAGGCATCGCCAGGCAGCAAAGGCAGAGCGATCAGACCCTTACGAGTTACGAGTTACGAACCAAACCTTGACGGAACATCGACATCGGGGCCGCATCGAATAGACATGGGCACTGTTCACGGAGAGGACCCTTCCCCTCCCTTCCCCTCCCTTCCCTTAGATAGCCGCCGTTTTCATCGGGATTACGTGAAAAATATGACTGGTAGTTGTACCAGAGCTCGAACTGGTAGCAATCTCGTATGGTAGGACCCGTCAGATTCTCGCCTGGACAGTAAGGACAGGACATGAGTATGCCCTGCCTCTCCGGCATGGAAAAATGTGGCTGAAGGTGGCACCAGCCCGAATGGACAAGGACCAAGATATGTACCAAAGTATAATATTGTACCTGAGTAGGAAACTGTTCCTGAATAAGAACCGAAACACGACACGTAGTATAAAGTTTGGGGTCATATTATTCATAACAAGATAGACGAAAGGATCATTTAGTAAAAGTACCATTTGGTGTTGCGGCACATGCTGCTGATTTCCACCCTTTCTTGGTCTATGTCGGCGACGCTGGCTATTCCGGACACAACAATTCTCTATGTGCGGTACAGGAAAAATCCACTGCCAGGAGAGATCCGTGTATATAAATCCTGGCCCTCGTAAAATGATCCCTGTTCCGTTTGGCTGAGTCCTCCGGCACATGGAACGAAATGTGTGTAGTCTTGTCCTGTACTATTATAGAATGCGCAGTTGCCCCACGTGAGCGGTGCAGCATATCCTCGTGTACGATTATTAATGCCGCAACCAACCGGCTGTCAATTGTTAATAACATCAGGGTTGGGGATAGGTATACCTAGACTCAGCCTTCTCTTGGATAGAGTCTTCGATCTGTTTTAGCTTTCATCGACATACTGTTTCCTATCGCCATTCTATGCGATGATGAGCATTCCCCCCAGTGGTGCTAATGCTATCTCCCCTGTTTCGTGCTGAAAGCCATGATTCCTCTTCTCAGGCAAAGTTGGCGAAGAAACTAATTTGATCTTCCTTGAGACGTTGATATGTGATGTTTTGATACTTCTAGAGGTTTTCGGGTTTGAATATCCTGTATTCCCTAAAGCTGTAGCCTGGAGAACACTTGATCTTATCAGTTAGTACAACGTCCCGCCAGATTTGTACGCTGAAGATGAGACACTATTAGGGCAGAACCCTGCCACTTTCCTCATAGAAGGTTTGGAGGACAGGCTTGGGTGGTAGCACATGTGACCTCCAATAATTATGAGTAAAGTTGAAGAACTTCATGTTGGTTTCGCGTAGTGCCACGAATCATGAAAGAGCCATGTTTTTGTTTTAAAACCTGTTATGAGGAGACTACATCTATTTATTCTCCACAAAGAAGTATGATTGTGTACTTCATATTATAAAGTGTTTCTGTGCAAGTTCTGCCTTTCCTTATATCTTTCCTGTCCTTTGGATCAACATTTTACGCCGTTGAGTACGGCAGATCTACTTCCTAGTTGATCCTGAGATAGGCTCCTATTAGAGAAATGACATAAAGAACTAACCTGTAAGAAATATTTAAATGGGTCTAATATTAAGCTTCTACGGGCTTCTAAAAACTGTAGGGCCTATACCCAACGGGGATAGGGCTATGTTATACGAATCTGAGGGTGTGGAACAAATAAATGCAAACAACTCAATATATAATGATTGTTTCAAAGACTCCTGCAGTATTTGGGAGCCTGCAAGGGAATACCACTATGAATATCAATATGCTAGTTGTAATAGCGGATACCAGACTTCTGAGTCGGGTAGATATTACTATTGTGTCGCTTCTCTTCATCCAGACGGTTGTCCTGTTATTCGCAACATTATAGAAACTCGGTCTGTCCGTCACTGCGGTGCAATAATACTTTTGTGATTTGATTTGCTAAAGCTTTGGGTACATCGAGCAAGACTACCAGCGATGCTATATTAGGGATTCCGGCGGCGATCTCCACTGCTCTGCTGATGTTGGTTGCAAACGACTATAATCTAGTAAGTGCATGGCGCTTTAAGATATGGAGTTTAGATGTGAATAGCTAGAGCATGTTGGTCTTCAAGAAACAGACATCTGTCCGGTAGAACTATCATGTAGATACATGCTAGAGCCAACTCAACAAGAATGATGAAGGGTACGCGATGTTGGCGTAGGACAGTACTAAATTTTTTCGGCTTCATATATTCGTACTAAGATCATGGGTGGCCATGAAAGAAAAATACTAGAAGCGTAATAGTTTTGGTCATCTAGGCTTTTCTCGGCTTTTGGGACGTGAGTCTTCTTATCGCAACAAGAGGGTAAATCCTAAATGGGTATGGTAGTCCTATGGTAGCTAAATCAACCAAAAGTTTCATTGCTTCCTAAGTTGATGGACAGGCGCCTCCCTTTCTACAAGCCGGAAGTAGGGTGCAAGAGCAAAGTTAGTGGGGCCACTCGTCCATCGTAGCAATTGTTCTTCTGAGATTATAGCTTCATATCATAGAGTGACGTGTCCATATCCACAAGGTCCACATATTTCACAGTGTTTGAAGTGTTTGAAAATGTTTAAGATGAATATAAGATGGTGCAGTAACCTGAGCCACGCCACCCACTTCATCTACCAAGCCTTTCAGCCTCCAGACATCTTCATGGAAGAGATAGAGGAGGCATGCCTGACTTCGGAATCAAGACATGTAGTTGCCAGCATGTAGCGCTATCCAGTGATGTACCCACTGCGGCAGCGGATGTTTGAGGCAGCTGTGCCTGGATAAGCTTCAAAGGGCGCGATACAGGACAGCGTAAGGCTGCGTGGAAGTGAATCAGCAGCAAAATCAACCACATCGCCGCGCGTAACCACTTGATTTGAAGGGCGGCCGACCTGCATCAACCGTACCCGTCGTCTTCACGGCTCTCCATCGGTTTGTCGCCGTTGCCACCGACGATTCTCCGGCGTTGACAAATTCTGCGGTGAATATTAATATCAGCGGCGTGCGGTGCTTCGTCAGAACTTTAATATTGGGTCAGGCTACCAAAAATCCACACAACTTTCGCTAGCGCGACCAGCACAACCAGTTCAGTTCAACCAACACCCTCAGCACAAGATACTTTCCAGCTCCACCCCTTCAATCAACCAAATCCGTGCTCCACTACCATCCACGCTCAATTCGACTTCGATGTTGCATTCTCCTTGTATCTGGCCATAACTAAATGCAGTCTGCCAGTTCTAGCAGTCTTGCAACTTCCTTTCACAAGGAAACTTCCAGTCCCTTCTCTCTACATCCCTTCCACCAGCGAACACAGAGCTGCAAAGGCAGCTCGCATTCACGACGTCTTCCACAAAGAAAAGAAAGCTTTCTCCGCAGCATATCCCAAGTCAAAATCCCGCGAACAATCCCGACATCCCTCTGAATTCCGTTGAGGATCACGACTCGGATCAATTTCCGAACCACTTGCCACGATTTGACCTTCCCACAACTGGTGAATCGGGGCTTCCTGCCCATATTCCTTCACATCTACAGACCTCTTCGTCTTTAGGGACGCTTGATTATATCTCTTCAGCAGCCAGCTCTCCAAGTGCTGCCTACGCAGGGCTCTCGTTGGAAGGCGAGAGAAGTGGGGAGTCAGGCTCGGATAACCCGCGAGGCTCCCTGGCACCAAACGAACAGGATATAAGAGGCCAGTCACCCATACACCTATTCTCACACAGATCCATTATTATGGGGGGGGCCGCAGATCTTCCGCAGAGGTCATCTTCCCCGCTGAAAAGGCGCGTGTCTGATTTGGAGGCTGAAGTACCGTCGAGCCAGAAGGAGGATGTCGACATGATCTCTGTGCCTGCATCAGACCCGCCAGAGGCTGCGGAGTCATCTTCACAGTCATCTTACCACAAAAGAGCTCAGTCGGTTGATATGCTCAGGAATGAGAGCGAAGCCGGCTCGGCTGGTGGCCTAGCGGAGGAAGAAACCATCGGCACGACTTCTGCACCAACAGCTGAATCCGGTGAGATGATAGTTCAAAAACGCTTACAGGCCGTGATAACTGACAAATCGGCCTCAGAACTTCCTTCGATTGATGCGCAAATCAAGACGGTCACCACAATCTGCGAGGCTGCAGCTGAACATCTACCAAATGAAGGTGACAAAATGTTTCTGGTATCGAAACGATGGTTACAGCGAGTTATCAGTCGAGGCACCGAGGCTATGGCATATAGTAAGATAGAACCCGAAGGAGAGATTGGCCCAGTCGACAATTCGGACATCATTCAGCAGATTGTCAAGGATTGCGATGGAGTTGAGTTTGTGCAACTGAAGCATGGCTTGGGTCTAGATGACTTCCAACTATTTCCACAGGAAGCCTGGGATATGGTAATGGATTGGTACGGCCTAATGCCAGGATCTATACCTATCGTTCGGTTTGCACACAATACGAACCCGGATAAAGAAGGAATGCCAAACGTCGTATTTGAATTCCATCCTCCCATCTTCAAAATTCATAGGCTCTATGGAGAAAATAACCCCATCATAATTTCACAAAAGCTCAAGGTCCAACATCCGGCTGCTCCAATCCTTGTCTTTAGCAGATCCGCCAAGTATAACGACTTCTTAAAGAGAATAAAGTTGAAGGCCGAGATAGATCTATCTAAGAAGGTACAGGTATGGCGAGTACCAAGGGTACAACCTGCGGCGGAACCAGCTGCACCAATTGCAAATACTGCTACGCCGCCTTCGTCAAGACCAAGCTCTCCAGCAGCTGGGGGATCCGCTGCCCCCCAACAGCGTCAACCGCAAGATTCGTGGACCCAGCTGCTCCTCGACGTTCCTACGTTCTTACAACTCAAGAAAGGCGATGGACGTGAGTTGATGGGGTTTCAGGACAACAGTGGCAATGAAAAATACGACGGGAGTATGGATTTGGCACTTGCTGGGCTTGGAGATGATGAAACGATCGTCATTGATGAAAGCATAAACCACAATTCTAACTCGTATGTTTCAAACTATGTGTCTAAAGGTAAAGGGGCTTCCACAACCATCAACAGATCTGGAGCTGGAAATCAGCAGTCGAGTAGCCAGAGCAATAGTGGGCGAAATAGCCCTGCACCTTCTGGTCCTGTGACTCGTGGTCGAGCACAGAAAACGGGTAGAGTTGTTGGAACTGTCGGCTTGAGTAACTTAGGAAACACTTGCTATATGAACTCTGCATTGCAGTGTGTTCGAAGTGTGGAAGAGCTGACAAAATATTTTTTGACTGGCACTGCCAAGCTTGAACTCAATGCCGAAAACCCTCTAGGAAACAATGGAGATGTTGCATTGGCATATGAACGCCTTTTAGAAGAGATTTACAAGGAACCAGCACCCACATCTGTTGCACCTCGATATTTCAAAACCACTATTGGTAGATACGCACCAGCATTCTCTGGCTATGGCCAGCAAGACTCCCAAGAATTCCTCGGATTTCTGCTTGATGGCCTTCAAGAAGACCTTAGTCGTGTAAAGAAGAAACCATATATTGAGAAGCCTGATTCGACAGATGAAATGGTCAACAATCCCGAAGCGATCCGACAAATGGCTGCTCAAGTTTGGGATATCACCAAGAAACGTGACGACTCGGTCATTGCAGACCTTTTTACAGGCATGTACAAATCGACAGTGGTCTGTCCTGTCTGTTCAAAAGTTAGCATTACATTCGATCCGTTCAACAACCTAACCCTCCAATTACCGATTGAAAACTCTTGGTCGCATAGCGTCTTCTATTTTCCTCTGAATGACAAACCAGTCACTATCCTCGTAGATATGGATAAGCAAGGAAGTATCTCAATGATGAAAGATTTCGTCAGTAAACGCGTTGGAGTGCCTACTGAGAGGCTATTTGCTGCTGAGGAATTCAAGTCGAAGTTTTACAAGACGTACGATGATTTCAGTGTGGCATCAGAAGATATCGGGACGAATGATAATGTTGCCATCTACGAACTTGAATACAAACCAACGAATTGGCCCCCACCACGCAAACCTAAGAAGCAGCAGAAATTCAAATCGATGTTGTCATTTGGCAGCAACGATTCCGACGAGGACGATGTCCCAAGCTGGGATGACCCCACTGCGGAGAAAATTGCGAATAAGATGCTTCTGCCGGTATTCCACCGCTATCCCAATACCATGGATCGAGGTACTCGATATTCTAGGAAGCCATGGACCATTGGTGGTGCCCCTCATTTTATCATGCTTACTCCCGCAGAGGTAAGGAGGTGACTATTTGCCACTATGCAGTACTTGCTAACATAAAGATTCAGGCTAGAAGCGAAGACGCAATCAAGAGGAAGATCTTGGAAAAAGTAGCGACTTTCACCACATCTAGGGAATTTGACGAGGACGACGAGGACGATACCAATGCTAGTGCTGCCGATAGCGCTGACCCTGATCTTGTCCTCACTACCGGCTCCGATGCCGACTCCTCAGGCGGTACTAAAGTTGTAGCGAACTCGATTGATGGTGAAGATGAACTCGTTGATGTAACAATGAAAGAATCTAATGGTTCGCGCGAATCGGCTGAACCTACCACATCGAAAGCTCCGGAGCCATCCAAGCAATCGTAAGTTACCTGTCGTCCCTTTTTTCACTAGTTTCTTTTCTAACCGCAAGCCTCTAGGGTATCTCCTGCTCCATTCAACAGGCGTCGACCTAAATTTATCGGCCCTGGATCTTATCTAAATCCAGCGTTACAAAATATGTTTTCGCTCAGCTACTTTTCTAGCCAGAAAGAAATGATCCCTTCAGGCTGGAATGTCGTTGATGAGGAAAAGGCATATCCCCTCCTTTCCTCAAGAATCCCGCAGATACAACAAGATGTTGATGAAGATTCAGCAAATGAATATGGAATGGCTAATGGCCGGACTGGTTCTGAGAGTAGCGGAGAAGAAAGCAACTTTCAGGGTAACGACTTCTCGGCCACTACTCGTATGGCTTCGGAAGAGACCAGTGATGAAGATGAAGATGATGCTCCCCCAGCAGCACCTCAAGTAAGTCCATTTTTCTCTCAGTGAAACTTTCCTTATTCTCCCTGCATTCATCTGGAAACTCTTCATATTTCCAGTTTGTCAGTATCTCTGACAGAAGACCAGGCTCTCCCTGTCCGGCCCGCCGGAGCAAGGTCTGGTGTTAGAGTAGGTCTTAGTAAACGTCGCGTACGTGGTATCAAAACTTACTCAAGAAAGGGCAATCAGCCAGCACGAAAAACGATGAACGATCTCGAACCGGATACGCTTGATAACGGCCCCTTGGTTCGCCTCGGCGAAGGCATTGTCGTCGACTGGCAATCCACTGCTTGGGATGCCATGTTTGAAGGCGATGGCCCTGAGGATACCATGCGAGGCACGCGAACTTGGTCAAATATGCCACCCTTAGAAGATCCGGAGCTTGATGCCAAGCGACAAGCACGTGCACAGCGACGAAAGAATGGCATTACCTTGGATGATTGTCTTAATGAGTTTGGAAAGGAGGAAATCTTGTCCGAAATGGATACATGGTACTGTCCTCGCTGTAAGGAGCATCGAAGAGCAAGCAAAAAGCTCGAGATGTGGAAGACCCCTGATATTCTCGTTATGCATCTAAAGCGTTTCAGCTCGAATGCAATGCGCCGTGACAAATTAGATGTTTTTGTTGACTTTCCAATTGAGGGTCTGGACTTGACATCACGAGTCCTCGAGCACCAAGACGGCAAAGAAGAAGTTTACGATCTCTTTGCCGTCGATGATCATTGGGGAGGGCTTGGTGGTGGCCACTACACTGCGTTCGCCAAGAACTTTATTGACAACGAGTGGTATGAGTACAACGGTAAGCATCTGAGCTACTCCGAACGTTCTGTTATTAATGCCTATTAGACTCGTCTGTTTCGAGGACAAAAGATCCAACAAAGGTCGTTACGCAGAGCGCCTACCTATTATTTTATCGACGGCGATCAGATGGGCCCCTTGGTGGACCCAGATTCAAGCAAATCCTTCATGAATTTGACAACCCCCCCGAGCCTTCCGCAGATGAATCCGAGTCGGGGGAAGACCAGGGCCTCGTCGGAAACTCCTCCCTTCGTGGGTCGTCGAGCGCTTTGACAGGAGTAGGAGCAGCTCACCATCAGCCAAATGGCTCGGCGGGTGGCGCGGGGACGATGACAGTAAATCCATTGGTTCTTGAGAGACTGCCTGACTACGAATCCCACGAAAACAATGAAGATTCCGTTCCACTACTATCCGGCGACGCTGTCATGCATGACACCTTACAAGCAAGCATCGAAGATGTAGATGAAGCAATTGATATGGGTCTAGGCTATAACGATTTCAATCCCTCTCAGTCTAGAAATCTTGTCGGTAACTGGAACTTTAGTAGTCTGGAGAGTCTTGGCCGCAATGTCCGTGGAGATCAATTGATATCCGGAACTGGATCAAATGTTGACGATGATGGTGCGAGTGATATTGGGCAACATAATTCCTCGGCAAGTGCGAGCTCAATACGTGGTCGTATGGACGACTTTGACAATGCTATCGCTCAAGACGATGATGGCGTTTTCATTGATCAGAGTCCCGTACCTGATCTTGACGAGGCCGGACAGGCAAGCGCTGTAGCATTGCAAGCTGACTTGATGGATATCGTACAAAATAGAGCGAGCAAATATCTCAAAGAAGCTGATCAGGAAGGGAAACAATTTGCCGGACAAGAATTCGAAGTCACTCCTGATGATGAACGTTTAGAAGTCGAGGAGCCGGCAACAGAAATCCACCTCGACGAAGGTGATGAGTTGAAGATGGATTAAGTTATGACATGTGTGTCTCCTCGTTTGAGGGATTAGTGTGTGTGGTATGGAGTCGCGGGGAGAATTATGATACATTTTTGCATTCTGGCCGGTGGGTTGCTGGCTTTTTCGTCGCGTTATTTGGAATGGAATTGAAAAAGAGACATGGTTTTATGGATGGATGAATGGATCATTAGGTTGGGCTGAATGCCTCGTCTGCATAAATGGGTATGAGGGTATCAGTTCTATGCACATTACAGTGAGAGTTACTGTGCGGACAAGAATAGATCGATTGTTTTTATTAGTTTTTAAGATTATGAGCCTTGGTTATGTCCTGCTCCAATCGAATCGCGATAGTAAGTTCCAATCTGTTTTCTCTCATCTCTGCAACTGCTTTATGAGGTTCAAAGCATATTTCAACTCTTTGCAATACATACTGTATGGGATACTACCAACCGCCTCTAGTCGATGGAGGGAGAGACAAACCTGGGAATTGGCCTTGCTTTGCTCTGGCTTTGCCCATCCACCACTCATTCTCATTGCTGGTAGTAAGGCTTAAGCCACTCTCTACTTGATCCTCACAGCCATAAAGAGCTGTGACCGTTTCAGGAGCTAGTGCCCTGAGCCTTGCGGGCTTGGGCTTGGGCGGTGGTGGAGCTGCCCCTTTCGGAGCAGAGACTTGATTGGAAATCTGCTTGAAGTGGATATACTATTATCTAACACATCTTCTAATGTGGATAAGAAAAGCAGACATCAAGACTTGGGTACAAAAAAGAGAGCTCTCTGCCACTTCTAACCATTTTTAGCTGTACTGCTTTTAACTGAACACCACCTCCGCAATTGAACTTCCTCTATCATATATTTCTCCTCAGTGCCGGTGGCAGATTTCACATTTTCGTTGGAGAGAAATCTCTCAACGTCTTGGCCTACCAACCTATATTTCAGCCATTAAATTCTCCAAAGTATAAATTTAAGGATACGAACTAGGCCGGGAATACATTCTCCGAGTAAGAATGATTGTTATAATGCCAAGAGCAGTCGATATAATGCCAAAGGACAATGCTATAACATCGCTGCTGGAAACTATGCCAAAATTCTTAGTCGGTGAAAGACTCTGAGACGATAACCTACGCATTTTACTTTCCATACATGGCCTGACTTGACTTTAATCTTGACCTTCCCTTGGGTTTTTGAAGGACTCTTTGAAGTACGAAAGAATTGGGTTGAACAAGACAGACAAGAAGAATCAAGGCGCTGCAGAAGGCCGGATGATTTAAAAAGAAGGCAACTGTCCCCTGAAATCATCACCTATCGTTATTTCGAAATTTGGGGAGACTGCGCGCCATAATTCCCTAGTCCCTTGGGCTAGTCCCTGGGCTAGTGCGGACAAGCATCAAGTTGCACACCTACACTAGGGGCTTGCTGCATGCATAAGCCACAAATTCGCTGGGCCAGTGCGGACGAGCATCGAGTTGCTGCATAAGCCACATTGTTTGGTCACCAACCGTGAATACCCATAATACAAAGCCATCGTCATTGATGTGTGGCAACTATCCAGGCTTAATTATCACAAGGCTCTAACATGATTCCAACAAAATGTCTTCCAATTCGACTTTTATCTACCCTTATCTTCTTGCTTTCCACCCCATCTACTGACGGTATGGCACTTTTTTTTATATCATACTTTTCACCATTAACCCCCCAGCCTAATATACACAATATCTAATCTTCCCCTTTCCCTTCCGTTGAGCATATCTACGCATGCCCTCATGCCTTCATGCTCACCGACATGCAATGCACGTTAGACTTGCTCAAATGAGAGAAACACACAATATAACGCCATGCCCACTCCATCCTATTCCATCCAGGAGTCCCACTGCTTTGCTTGCGCGCTCCAGAAATCCTATATCGTTGATGAATATTTGATATTTTTATTTGATCCCAACCCAATTCAAATCGTTGCAAATATATTCCAAGAAAGTCCTATAGCCCGTCTTTCCTCACATCCTTTTTTTGGTCACACACTATACTCTACTATAGTGTCATAAAGGGCTCTGAATATCCATTTCACTCTCAGATGGTAGGATCTCAACAGGATGATACTCTTCGCGGAACTTAATACCGCCATCGACATCTATCCCCCCTTTGACCCACTCTTGCTCTGCAACCTTTTCTAAAGGCCATCGACTCCGTGCTCGTTTGAGGAGTCCCTCTGTGACGATCATGGCGCCCTCTAATCCACTTGCAGCAAACTTTTCGGGGTCTCCTTCATGATCACCCTCCTCGCCGGCGTACTCTATCCACCGCCATTCTACACGCGCTATGCGGTGGGATGTACGGCTGCGTTGCTTGTGCCCTTCAGACATCCCCGGGTTGGGGTCGAATGGTAGTCTACTTTCTAATAGAGCATATAACAGCACGCCCAATGACCACGCATCTGTAGCTCGCCCATCGTACGGCTGTCCCATAATCACCTCAGGGGCAGCGTAGTCATCAGACCCACAGCGGGTAGTGAGTTTCTCGTCATCAGCTACACGTCGTGAGAGTCCCAAGTCAGTGAGGGTCACAACCGAGTAGGGATATGTGGTCCAATCCTGTTGGCGAGAAAGCTCATGCTGAGAGAGGTTGACAAGGACATCTAGAACGTCAGGTGATCAGCACCATACAATCCAACATAGTCAAAGAACATACTCTCAAGCTTGATATCCCGGTGCACGATGTGCCTCTCGTGCAAGTACCGCACTGCACCAACCAACTCAGAAAACATTCTTCTCAGCAATTCCGGGACGAGTAGATTTCGATGCTCGCTAGCAACCTCAAAAAGATCGCCACCAGGACAGTAACTGAGTACTAAGATGGCTCTTGATTCCTCGATATTCCAAGCCATCAAATGAACGAGAGAGGGGTGGTGGATCGATTTCATGATCTCCAACTCTCTCTTCAGCGACATCTCCACACGCTCCTCAGACGCTCCTCCTTTTGGTCCATGCTCACATATCTTCACCGCTACCAGTTTTTTGGGGTCGAACTTGGTGTCTTGGATAGGAGCCATTCCTCCATCTATTTGTTGCCCAGATGCATCATTTTCATCTATTCGATTGTCATCTTCCGGTTCCTGACTTGTTGCAAGCATCACTTTGCTAAAAGTCCCTTCTCCAAGAAGCTTCAGGGCGCGCCATCTCCTTCTTTTCGAGTCTTCTCGGGTGAAAGCTTCAAAATATTCATAGCGGGTCTTCTTCTGGACTCGAGATAGTTTTGCAGTGGTCAATGAGGAATCACTGTCACTGCTTTCTCCTCCAGTTCTACTCGAAGGTGGGGTTGGGGGCCTAGGTATCGGGGCTAGTCCTCTTTCTAATGCTAGGTGCGGTTCTCTTCGCAGAGGGGTGTCCAGAGACGTTGCTGAAGTAGGGGTTACATCGAGGACAAGCGCATGCGAGCTAGAGACAGTAATATGCCGAGTCTTTGGGACCTGAACGGATTCGGGAACATATTCGCTAACACTCCTATTCCTCGAATGCCCTTCTGCGTCCTTTTCTCGGCTTACTTGTGGATTTGTAAGGCCAGACTCACTGGCATTCGTGATCAGTCCATGATATGCGCGCCGTTTTGACTGATTTGCTATGGCTGCGGATATAGACTCGCCGTTGGTCGTAACCAAGGCAGAGTCCGCAGTAATAGGAAGCATGAGATCGCGCGAATTTGGTCGGGATGTGAGTTTCTTCCAAGGTCCGGGTGAATCTCCGGACATGAGTGGTGATGGTAGAGGAGTGACATCTGCCATCGCATTCAACATCGGCGAAGACAGAGCAGAATTGGGCGCAGAGCCAAAATTCGAGCCGCTTCCAACGCTACTTGCGAAGACGTTTTTGATGCTAGGTGTTCGCGCTAAAGAAAGCGTTGATGGTTTTGAAGGTATTCTCGAGAACTCATTCGGGCTTCGCGCGGTGTTCACTGTACTAGCAGAAGTTATAGTGTAGCCCGGTATGATATCCGTTTCTATTTGCAAGCCTGCACGCGAGGGGCTGGAGGCTCGCTCATGTATATCGGTAGGATGAGCAACGTCGAGATGGGAGAGAGTCGAGTTGATTAATGGGGGGTTTGGGGGAGGTGTAGGGGCGGTCGTATTAGATCTGAATATCGAGGTAGATATTGGGGTTTCGTTGTCCGGGAATGGTACTGGGACCTGTGAATTCTGCCTCGCGCTCTGTTGGTTTATCGCTTCCGGGGAGGCATTCGCCCAGTCTGTTGACTCGATTCCATGTGGATTGCCATTGTTGCTATCGGAATATCGCGACTTGGGAGTCTGTGGTTCGAAATCGGACATCGCTGGGGGTATCCAGCGGGCTATAAACGGGATTGGGGGGTGGTTGCTATCTATCTTCAGGGAGATATGCTATGCGGAAGCCGAGTTGCCTATCTGCGGTGCCGTAGTTATCTCGACATGGCAGGACCAGGCAGATTGGTACGGGCGGGAAGCCACACGAACCAGATAACGGCTGAGGGGGCGGGTTCAATAGGATTTGTTTTGACTTGTTTTGTTTTGTTTTGCGGATTGTGAAGGATCTCCGTGGGTAAGATTGGGGGGGTGAAAATGAAGGAGGGAGGGCATCCACGAGGAGAAGGGAAACTGAGTAGAAACGGGGCCTGAAAGAGGCTTAGTGCCGTGGTAGCGAAGCTTAATTTCAACAGCCAAGCCCTATGATTATGGCCCGATAGAGCTTTGATCACTTGCTAAGGGAATCGATGTTGGAAGGACAATTAATAAAATCATACGTCTGGGCGAGAGATACATTACAACAGTCAATCATACCGGCAATACAGAGAGCAGCGGAGTACAGTCCGGCCCAGTGTCGTACGGTAAGCCCACTTGACGACACCGTTCGACGCCTCCCTCCATCCCATCCAGGTTTCACGGCGCATATCCAGTACTGTACTGTATGGTACTTCGTGTAGTAGCATCTAATGATAGACCTCACCTCAACGCTACCCTCCCGCCACCCCAGATCGCAATTGATCAAGACACAGCACGGCGGAGAAAAATGCGCAGTACAGCACTGTCCTATATACCGTACCGTAGATACTGTACATCGCATTAAGGCCGTACGAGTCCTGTATTTTACTCCATATATTATTATTGTGTTATTGTACTGTATTGTACTGTACGTAACGTTGCTCTGGTAGAAATAAACACGAGGGGGCAGGGAAGCTTTTCAATGGTTGCGCCATTCCGGCCAATCAATCCCTCGACGGCTCCTGTACGGTACAGTACTCTCTACCCAATACTGTAACTCTCCGAGACAAGGCTAATCATACACTTGGGAAAAACCTGGGGAACCGCGTAGCCGGAACAACACCTCTGTTCATGACAGTCAATGGTAACGGTACGGTAGATCACGAGATATCCACAGCCCGGTACCGTATATCTTCATTTACACGGCTGACTGTTGTTCGGTTGAATGATAGTTATTGTCTGTCAGTTCCTCGCAAAGTTGCACTTAACACGCCTCCTATAAGGACAGCTCATCTTTTAGGATGTCATCTTGTCACTCGTTCCCCGCTTCTTTCGATGCCCCTTTTTAAGCGAAACCGCCTTGCTTAGTACCTTATCTTCCTTTTCCCTCCCCCAAATCATAATATGTTTGACAACAACTCTTAGGCTTTGGAGTAAGAAAATATTTCAACTTATTCCTATTTTAGGGAGACGGAATATTCTTTCAAACTTTAAGAGGGGCAGGACGAATAATAATCTAGTCTCTCTTCTCCAGCCTTTTGTCACCTTAGTCCCTTCTTTAGTTCCACCCCTATCGTAACGCTACTTCATAGGTTACTTCATTGCCATATTTAAGCTGTCGCGCTCCCCACAAAAACTACCAGAACTGCTGCATAGGCCGCTGTCGCAGCAATCATATCCTTGTTCTGTGCATCATCCATCCAATACGCCAATATCAGCCCAATACCTAGGGTAAAGGCGCTAGTTGTGATAACTGCCGTCCTTTTCCTCTGATCCAACACCATTATCAACATGGGTACAATCAATGTCAATCCACCAAATGTTGCCATGAATATTCTTCCACAGAGGTGGCGACGTTTATGGCCATATTTGATATCGGCTTCTCTTTGATACCGGAAGTTAGCACTAGATTCAGACCATTCGGCATGGGAAGTCAGGAGTCGCTTCTCGAGGGATCGTAGTAGCGAGAGTGTTGCGGGGTCCCCATTTGCATGGTGAGAAGCGCAATCAAGGATTGCAAGTGTACGACCATAGGTATTATACTCATCCGGGAGTTGACGGGGTTCTAACTCGAGTTGTTGCATCATGCAACCACGCCAATACTCATAGGATTTGATTGCGTTTGCTGTGAATGTGGTCAGGCACAATTTAACAATTTACTTGAGGAGTACTTACTATACCGCAACAAATCCTCATGTATCAAATCCCATCTTTCTTTTGTACACACTACCACAAACAAATCAGCCCCTTATGCCTAGTCGTAACTATGCCCAGAACCAATGACCAAACATACAATCCTTGTAAACGCCTCTGTCGCTCCCCAATATCCAGCAATGCCTATGCAACCTGGCCGTCGCATACAAAATATTATCCAAAAACAAATTCCTCATGACCTTTCTATGCTCACTCATGGGGAAAATAGCTCTAACTTTGTCCTCACTCTTCGGGTCATATTTCTCCATCAATTTTCTTAACTTCTCTTGCATTTCCCTGTCGCCTTTGAAATTTTCCCTAATCCATTTCTCTGTTCCAGAACCTGACGAGCTCGTTGGCCCCGCGCTCCAGTCGGCAGAAATTTTAGTCCATGTTCGTGAAGAGGACGTGGTTGATGGTCGTAATTTTGTTGGAACGGGCTTGTCATCGATTCCAGTCGCTGTGAATGATGGGGCCTTTTCTGTAGATTGGGGTATCGGCCTTAGCATATCTGATGAGATTTTAGTGAACCCTCGAGTGGGAAATAAGTTAGGACTCGCCGGAATAGGGACTGGAGGATAGGTTGGAAGAGAGACAATATCAGATGTTGAGCGGGAGCGGGTATAGGTTGGAGAGGCGTGACTCGAGCCTGTGGATTCAATATCTTTGGTGCCTTTTGTGAAGAATAAAAATCTCATTTTGATTAAGTTGGAGTACACATGTAAAGGAAAATAGGTTAGTGATTACGATTCTTAGGATATAGTTTGCTGTAGTAAATGGGATTGTGTTTAGAAAAGCAAACGGAGGTAGCAGGCCGCTTACTGTTTTCGGAAGGAAATACCAAACTGTTAATGAAATATGTCCAGCGAGCTTCTAAAATTCTATTCTCTAAGTCTTGTTCTAATTCTAGCTTTAATCTATGTCTGTTTACCTGTAAGCACCTAGTACGATGCAATCCTGAATGAAATCTATAGTCTTGGTCTGAATGCACTGCTCTTCTCACTCAGTGGCTCTACACCTTCATGTTTCTCTGTCTTATTATTCGTACTATTTGCCGAATTGCCATGTGAACTCTTCTTTGGTGCAGAAACATAACCTCCCTTCTCATTATCTGTATTTGTGATTCTCCCTTCTGCGTCTCTCGTGATCCCTAACTCAACTAACTTGGCAAAAACTTTACTGAAGTCCTCAAAGAAGCGATCTTTATCCCTGGCGTAAAGTTCCACCCATTTCCTGAATTTCTCGTCTTGAGTCAAAGCAAGATCGGTAGGCAGCATCATGAGTTCCGTCTCCGAATCTTCGTCATAGTTAACGAATTGCTCAACTCCATTGGGGAGGGTCTTCTTTTTCCATTGCAACGATAGTAAAAGGCGGAAATACTGGTTGGAAAACCTAGTCGGGTTGTTGACCCATGCCCCCTCGAAGCCAGAACGATCAGTATGGCACCTTCCCAGATTATGTGCCCCTGACAATGCCACGATCTCCTGGTCGTTGAATCCCATTCGGTAGAATATCCACCTCAGATGATCCCCCCCTTGAGCGGCATCTGGTAGTCTTCCCCGTGGAGGCAACTTGCTATCATCCACATAGTCCGTTCGTCCTCCATGCCATGGAATTGCTGGACCTCCCATCTCCTGGATAGCTACAACACCAGCGAGGGTCCAGAGGTCAGCATACGTGATCCAAGAATGCTTTTCTTTTACAGCTTCGAGAAATACACGCGCATGTTGAAGCCCGGCGTTTGCTGGATCTCCACCCTCCGCTTCATACCTCATTCCGGCTCCGTTGGAGCCGCCAGTATCGGAATCTGCGTCGTATGTGCCGGCTGAATGCCTAAAAGTTATAGTTAGTAAGGAACAAAGATAGAGATGATAATACCGGATTGCTCGAGTAGGTATATCAACACAGTCGACAAGTACAACAAAGAGACATACCATGCGAGGCGTACTAATACAGGACCTGCGCTGCCATCATCATACCCAGGCTGACTGAGAAGGCCGGCGATATCCTTCCGCACAGCCTCAAAATCCCCTTTCTTGCTCATCCTAGTTGTCTTGAAAAATCTTGAAAACGGGCAAACAAAAACTTTAGTACGAATCTAGCAGAAAAGGAAAATATACTCTATACGAGCGAACGAAACAAGAGGATGTATCTTTCAAACATCAATAGAAAAATACGAATAGAGAGCTAAGAAAGAAACGCCATGCCGAGGCAGGCGGCTGGCTTATCTTCCGCTTCCTTACTTACCGCGTGGGATTGCTGGAGATATCAAGAGTGGACCAGCCATTGTGGGCCCAATTTGATTGCTGTCAAAAGGCTTGTGATAATCGAGGTTTATGTCAAGTTAACTGCCAGGGATAAGAAGACCGAGGTCGGACCTGCATGAGCCAGGAATATTATTGGGTGAGCTTAAATTTAGATGGGTGATGCGGTCACGTGAAAAATCTTCTATTGGCTCTTCACGAGCTTCTTTTCTGTTTCTACCTAGGTAGATAGGTAATTGGTATATCTCCTGCCTATGCACCTTAGCCTCGGCCCGAAGTTAAGATAATTTAACTATGAAATTCAGCCGCATGATTTTTCTATCAGATGTAAAGTTATTCCTCAGGCTTCCATTCCAACTTGAAGTAGCAAGTTTGGAAGCTCTTCTAAGACCACCATCATTCGTACAAGCAACGAAACAAAATATTTGAACTTAAAGTTGATATATAGAGTCATTTACTTCTATTCATAACCGATTCATAATCATAAATAAGACCTGGGTATATGTTATATTCGCGCCGTTTTCCCAATTTCGCAATGCCCACATAGAATTCCTCTGGCATCATTTTCACATGCCGGTTTTTATGACCTCCCCATAACAGCATTCGTAGCTAAAATCTCAATACGCCTTGCATACAACCTCATCATGTGGCAAACGGGGTCACCCCATACTACCCCTCTCAACAACTCGTCGGAAATAACCTGTGCGATAATACCCTCATTCATCCTTTCATGAACCAACTTATTCTTTTTCAGTCGTGTCTCGTATCTCTCTGCACTACGCAAAAGAACTACTCTCCCCGCATTACTCAGCGCCGCTTCGGGCACTGGCCATATCGGCATCGGTCCTTGTGTCTGCACGGAAGCAGTTTTGGATTTCTTCGGCGACTGCCCAGCCTTGTTCAGCGCGAGAGAGCTAGTTGATTTCTTAATGTCAGAAGCAAGAGCCTTTCCAGCCTTCTTCGAACATTGTCCTAATTGATTGACTGTGAGAGAACTTGTTGATTTCCCGTTTCTGGATTTCAGAGGTTGTAGTGATTGAGAATTGACGGACAAGATGCAAGAATCTCCAGGAGCAGGGGCCGAGTAGAGCTCGAGGAGAGACCGAACATAAGCCTTATCGGCTCGGGCGACAGGGTCGCCTTCATTCACAAAAGAGAGAAAGAGGGATTTGCGAAGTGCAGGATTGTTCGGTGTGGTAAGAGGAAGGAGAGAAACCGGCGGAGCACCGAAGTTCACGCAGTGGACTCGTTTAAAGCATCCGGTAAGAATATTGAGCTCAGATTCTGTTTCCGGGTTTGTGGAGAGCATGTGAGAATAAAGAAGAGCTGCCACAGCCCCGCCTGCTGAATGACCTGTAATCAAAAGTGAACATTTCGATCTACCAGGGTCTTCTTCCAGTAGGCGACGCAGTCTAGCTGCCACTGGTTTGATCATTTTCTTAGCAACTGTAAGGAAGCCAGCATGACAGAAGTTTCCAGGGTCATCCTAATATAAAGTTATTAAAACACATTTTGTCATGTGATACAGGATTCTTACCAAAAACCCTTCAGGGGAAGTGGGTGCAGACTTCAAATTGACCGCCCAGTCCATAAAGGTCTGCGTGCCCCGAATAGCAAATACAATCGTATTCATATCGTCCATGGGAACGGATTTAATGACCATAGCTTTGGTCCCCATTCTCCAATCAGCATCAACATGGGTTTCCTTTTCTTGTCCCGACGGAGTAATGTAAACATGTTCGGAATATTGTGCTGCAAGGCAGAGCAACGGGAATGTAGGTATATAGCTATGTTTTGTTAGTCTGGATATCGAGTGGAAAGTGTAGATCGTGGACTCACAGCTTCAACGGAGGTAGGTTGGGTGGCAGCCTCGAATTAGCATACAAATTTGCTTTGGCAAAATAGTTCATACTCGTCAGTGCTGATGAAACTGAATTGTTCACCATGCCCTTTGACTTGCCACCTGAAAGCCCCCTGTCTGAATACCCCGTTTCCTGTTGTTGCTGCCATATTGGTTGACTCGGTGGTAAGACATCCAATTCTCTCTCATCTCCACTGAATTTTTCGCCATCGATAAGGGTAATGATATTATCTAGTTTGGAGGATATCAAATCGCAGATGGCAGACGATTGGTTGATATATTGTGAGCTTTGCGTCTGAAATGGAATGACCCCATCGTTAAAGAAGCGTGCTCCGGGGATACACTCTGGTACATCTCCCGCAAGCAGATTAGTGACTGAGGAGAAATTGAGTTTGCGTATATCCCCACTGCCGTTCTGCAATCGGTAAGGAGGAGTACTGGTAGCATTGTACTCTGGAGTAACATTCACCGGTTGATACTGAAGTGGCACTGGAGTTATTAGCCAGCCTTGTGCCTGAGGTGGGGCGCTGTAGCCCTGTGAGGTGCTAGGTCTTTCTCCAATGTAGGTCCATTTTGGTTGAGATGAGGCCACATACGGAGGCCCGTTGGGTTGCGAGTTCAAAGCGGAAGTTGATTGTGCCTGTGGGTGAATAGAGGGTGCTGTTGTCTTTGGGTCTTTTTTCCTGCCGAAGATCGCCATTGTCTGCGGCGGTCAGGCTGCTTGCTGCCTTGTTCCGTACATAGGATTACTCATACATCCAGTAATCCTGTGATCCTTGCTGTTGCAGCACCGATCGAAGGGCGGCAAAGTTGTATCTGAAGATAGGGTCCTTCATCGCAGGCGAGAAGTACCAAATAAACGACGACAACTCGACCGACCACACATCAGCATATATAACGCGATATAGTACCAAGTTGATGGTGTACAGAACACTGCATCACCAGACCGGGCTATGGGCTTTTCGAGGGGCGTTGCGATACCGACGATTCGTCAACTAGGACTCCGCCTCGTTGCTATTTCAGGGCTCCCCGGCGCCACTCTGCCACGGCCAGGGAAAGCGGGCGGAAGCACATACTCACTACTCCGTATTCGACCCTCGGATCAGGGCGACTGCAGGAATGGGGGAATGCAATGCACAGGTACTGTCATGCAAGTTGCGGTGCTGCAGTTCACATGTGGTCGAGAAGCTCCAGTCCAAAGTAGAGGGGAAATCTAAGCGCCGCCGTGTCACCAGGATAGCCTGGACGTTGAGCAAACGATTGGAACAGCTCCAGTGATAACTCTGTAGAAAGTGCAGTGCAGCGCAGCAAATAAAGCAAGTGAGCCTTCTGCACGAAGATTGTTGAGACGTCGAGGGGTGAACTCGTTGAGGCCAGTAGATCTACTAGCGGCGTTGAGGAATGAAGTATCCTACCGGTGGCACTCTTACTCGTTACGACACGGCGCAGAGAAGTTCGTTAGGTGCTGGGTTGCGCGACGTCTCCAAGTACTGTACTCCGGATATGTATATTATAATAATATATAATATGGCTATTGACAGAGAGTACCTGCTACAGACGAATTACGAAATACGAAGGTGATGACGACCTGGTATTTTCTTTGCGGGTACGCCAGAGTCGGTTGCGAATCCCCTCATTTTTCATCTCCATCGCCGTCTGCTCCACGGGTGTCTTCTGGAACAATACTTGAACCGGTCGGCTTCGGGTTGCACCCATGTTTTTGTCTCAGGGCTGCTCGTTACCTGGCCATTTGCCCTCCGTGAACTGCGATGAATTCCTTCCAAGTCATGCAGCCCCCGACGTCATTGCCAGGGGTCGATTATTCCTCGGGAGATCAGTTCGCGATACTTTTGAACAACTTTTGCCAGAGGCTCATTTCGTGCTTTGATAGGCCTTGTTACACAATTTGTAATCCCTACCTCTTCGATATAGAAAAAGAAGGCCGAAATTAGCATGTGCTGCAATATTAAATAATACTTTTGCCAAGTTGTCCTTTAGCCTATCTTGTTGTAAGTAATATTTATGCGTATAGTGTTTAACCTTCTATTCAACAGTCGATTTTATTCCTAGTTACAATTTTATAACTGGGAACGTTTGCTCGTGTAATTTTCGCTACTTTTTCCATGCCGGGGAGCCTACGTCCTGTCTTCGACCCAGGCCTGACATGGATCCGTTTCTATTTTTGTAGTGGCAATGGTCTAAGTTTCCGGTACGAGATGATCATTGTCCTATGATTAAAAGAGGATTGATAGGCGGAAAAGTTTGAGAATATAGCGCTTTATAGAGCTCTAGCTCAGCACACGAACCTGGCTGGGAAATCTATCTATGGGCAAACTGATCGATTCGGGTATCTAATGCCTACAAGAACCCCCCGCTATCTATCAACCAACCAGTAAGCCAAGGCAATGACTTCCTACCTCTTAGTGACCGTCCATTTTCGAGACCGCCCGTGGTCCCAAGATGCTAAAATACCATGCACCCATAGCTCCCATCCAATGCAATGCAGTTTTCGAAAGGTTGGTGTGAAAAAGTAACAGTACTCCATGCCTATTTTCTATTGGTTCACAATTTCGAGTCCAAATCCTCAAACTCGCTGATGTGCTTTACCGGCTGCGGCCCAGCACTAATTTGCAGCTTGGATTTGAATTCTCTGACATCCGTGATGATAAAAGGAATTGTGTTGTTTGTCGAAGGTTTTACTTCAGTAACTTCACCGTCTTCCTCGTCTTTCCTGCCTTTGTTCAGGCCCAGGACTTTCATACCCTTTTCCACAGCCGCGGTGATTCCTGAGGCCCCTCCACTATCCGAAGCCTGAGCATGCAGGTGGACTGCTAATTTCGCCCTCGCTCTTGATGAAGGGTGGACGAATTCACTGTAAAACTCGATCATGTCGGCCTTGGTGAGCAATTTAATATTGGCAGCATCTTCATAAACTAAAATTATGTTATATTAGTCAAATGTAGTGAAATTAAGCCATTTTCAACTTACCAAGCTCAAAATCGAGATATTCACTGTCGACATATGACCACAGTCGACCTGATTCTTGATCTAAATTTTTCAACTTCTCTAATCGCTTTGTGACTAGACTTCTCTTGTGGCCTTCGAATTCCGAGTCGCTCATTTTCTCAAGAGTTTGGGCGAAGATAGTAAGGAACGAGTCAATTCTTGACTCCAAGTACTCAGGAGTCTTCTCACTTTGAATGATGAATCGATAGCCGATCGTTGTAGCTGTTGTGCGGGCTCCACTGAAAACAACATAGCCCAATTGTTCTTTAGTACGTAACTGATCGAAGGCAGGTTCATGAGTCATTTGGTCGAGAAGGAGCGTCTTAGCTCTTAGGGGACGGATTGATTTATCTCCCACATACAACAGATATTCGATGCAGTGGTTGACATTAGCCGGATCTTTCAGTGTCTTATGATAAACAAAGTTGCTTCCTGGGGCAAAAACCAGTGACCGAGAAATCGGCCATTGCGTCTGTGGGAGGACTCTTGGTTTCAGAATATTTTCGATGAGGTCGCTCAATTTCAGGGCGTCCTCCTTGTACAAGTTTCCGTGCACAAAAGTCTCGATATGAACCTGCCGTAGAAGGTGTGGGTAAAATTGTTGAATATCAGAAGCGGTGAGGTGATGCAGCTCAGCGAGAATTTGGTCATTAATGTATCCCTTTTCGCTATTTAACCACCGCGTGAAGTCACCAACTTGGTTGTATGGTTGTTGAAAATCCCAATTCTTAAGTCCTCGTAATACCCTCTCTTTGATAATCTCAAAACGATCTTGTTTAACCTCTAAATCTCTCATTGTGATTAGAACTTTCTCTAGAAGAACCGATAGCTTGTCGTTATACCCCGACACTGCAATCTCAATACCCATGGAGTGGCTCGAGACGGAATAGTCCAATCCTGCAAGTTCAGCATCGTACGAGTATTCCTCTAATGCATCTCGGACCATGTCAGTGTAGAGTCTAGCCTTTAGTTGGTTTTCAGCTGTCGCATTTGGAAGCGTGTTCCTGCAGTTGACAAAGAGATTTGCCTTGGGAACCCAGAATTGATCGTCTTTCTTGAACCATGTTCGAACTAAGTCGTCATTTCGAATAAGCTTTGGGGCGAGAGCAGGCTCCTTGACCTCTTTCTTTTCAACCTCGAGTTTCGTAGGGATAAACTGGTTCTCATGTGGTAAGTGCAATTCCGCTAACCGGTTCTTCGTGGTGCTTGCCGCGGCTCGCTTAATCTGGCTGAGGAATTCTGCAGGTATCTTTTCGTATGTGTATTCGGTGCCGTACCATTTTTCCTTCTGCTTCCAAGTTCCCGGGAACTTTTGAGAGACTACAGTCATCCTAAAATTATCGGATCTCAAACACGCCAACCCCTCTACGATTTTGGCAGGGTCAAACTTTCGCAACCTAGTCGATGGAGTCAGTCACATTGAGTCAGTCACGCGATGCATTAACTTCTGCATGTAAAGACAAGGTGAAACAGGCTAAACTTACCTGCTGTGCCCACTGAGGAGCCATTCCCGCGGTAAGGGAGTTTGCATGACTGCACTGATCTTGCTTGTGAAACGGCTGGCTGGAGTTTTCTGCTTGAACTTAAAATCGACATCGGCTAAGCCTTTCTGCTCTTCAAATATCCATGCTTGAGGCGGTGATTCTCGGAGGAGAGAAATGTATTGAAAGAAAACCTTCACAATCTCCTTGTAGTTCTTCAACCCATCTTCAGTCAAGCGGATAGAGCAGTTAAAGATTCCAGGGGTGCCGGGGCACACAGGATATGCACCTGTGCATGAAATTAGTGGAAGGTAAAAACAATCATGCAGTGCATTTTTGCAAATTTTGCTAAATAGGGGTGGAGATGCGGAATTGCAAAAATTTGAGCTCCTTTACTCGGGGTCCGACCACGTGATAAAACTTTTTTAAAAAAAATTCTGTAGGCACATACCTGCACTCAAGCCGTTGGCCCAACCTTTCGATTTAATGTATGACATGATACTTCCAGGTCCTTCATGGCCAATCAGATGACTAATATACCGGCTTGGCTGTGATTCGAACAGGAATTCTTCGTCAATGAACGGGAATGAGAGATCCAGTTGTCTGGAATCCATCACAGGCTTTGCAAAACACTGAGTTAACAGGTCGCTCTCCCCAAATGGTATCTCATCTTCCCAGCGATTTTGTGGCAAATCTTTATTTCGGACTCCAGCAAAGAGATCCGCGGCCCATCCTTCTAGCACGTCTAACGGCTCTCTTCCTAATATGACAAGTTTCATTCTGTTTGCTGAGTAGTGGTGGTCGTGGAAATCCATGAAGGCTTGTCGGACATCAACTCCTTGTGCCTCAGGTAACGTTTTCAGAACATCGAGATTTCCAGTAGAAAAATGACAGTATGGATGATTTGGGTTCGATAAAGACTTCTCCAACTGGTGTAAGCGCCATTGGTCGTTTTGCAAATTTTTCTTGTTCTCAGAATCGACCGCCCGTAATTCTCGGTCCAAGGTGGAGGAAAGGAAAAGAGGATCAATGAAAAACTGAGCAAAACGATCCAGAGCACCATACAATGGAGATGGTTCATCCGTACCGGCATCTTCTGCTTTCTTTGCCGCCACCTCGAAATAGTAATTCGTAGAGGTTGCACCCGTGTACGCATTGGAACTTCCAGAGTGCGAAGACAGATATTGGGAATATGCGTTTTCTACCGGGTACTGCGAATCATGTTAGCCATAACTCAAAAGCTTACTTCGGTCACATTTTAATAGAGATGGAAGCCGGCGAGGGCGTGGCTGTGAAAATTGTCTCGAAATGTAAGAAAAGAAAGCTCTCTGCTTCCTGCGGGAAGGCGGAGATAAAAGGTACCTTTTTTGTTCCCATGAAGAGCATGTGCTCGACGCAATGTGCAAGCCCAGGGAGCGGCTCCGGGTCACTGAAATTCCCAACATTGACATCCATGGCGGCGCTGGCCTTGTCGGTTTCCGCATCATGAACCAGTAGCACTTCCAACTGATTGGGGAGCCGGATAACGAGATAGGAGCGATCGTCGATCGACGAGGTTTCGAGGCGGTCTGTGAGTCTTTCCACGGGTCGGTGTCTATGTTCCCGGAGAGGACTGTTCAGGGCAGCTGGGGTATGTGGCTGGGATAAAGTTGACATAGTGGCGGGGTTCGAGGGGGGGAACGCGAAGCAGCCGCGATATAAACGGCGACGGACGGGGGAATGGAGAGTATTTGAAGAATTGGTCGTAGCAGCAGAAGCCCGGACGATAGTGAGGGCACTGTAGGCTATCTTAGTGGGCTGGACCCCGCCAAGAAGATTCAAGCTTCGCGGTTGGGGAATTTGGGAGCGTAAGTTGTAGTGGTGGGATAAAGGATGGGATAGGGCGACAGTACGAAGGGTCTGTGCGGACGCAGTCGCCGAGGATGGCGAAGGAGAATCTGGAGATGAAGGCGAGCAGACGAGCAGGTGATGCAGGTGATGCAAACGATCCAAAGTATTATGACGAAGGTTATTGCCTGTCGGTGAATGGGGAACGGACGACGACAGGCCTGAGCAACAGGGAGCCTGGCGGGGAGCTGTCCCACCTGTGCGTTGGCGCTGGTGTTGGCGCTGGCGTTGGAACTGGTATGGGAATTGGGATTGGAATTGGGATTGGTGTTGGTATTGGTGTTGGTATTGGTGTTGGTATTGGCGCTGGCGTTGCTGCAGTCGAGGTACAGACCCCGATAGTACTGTACGAGTAAGGTTTGGAGGGGAGGGGATCCCTAGCAAGCTCCAGGTGTTGAAGGCGGCAGATGGGAACCTTACAAGTCGACGGTCGACAGGTCGCATAGGGGGACAAAGCAGGTGACCCCAGGTATGTCTTCGCGAAGCATCAGCAGCCAGTCGGGGTGACGTGACCGTGACCAGACAATTCCAGAGATCCAGAGATCCCGAGATCCAGCAGATCCAAAGAACCAGGATGCGGGCGAGCGAGGGAGGGTGAGAGAACGTGAGAGGGTGAGCGTGAGCGTGAGCGTGAGCGTGACAGCGGGAACGGCCTCGGCACAGACACGCAGACCAGGGATAGATTTATAAGACCGTCAACAGACGAAGAGGACGAGAGATAGAGAGAGAAGGGAAAAGAGAAGAGGAGGAGAAAAAAGGGAGAGAGACAGAGGGCTCTCTCTCTATATATGCGCGTGTATATATATCTATAGAGAGGCCGATATAGATATAGCTATAGATATAAATAAATATAGGGATGATGCGGCTGCCAGAACCGCGGTGCTCCGCTCTGGGAAGGTATAGTGAGGATGCAGTATGGATGTGAGATGCAGTCCGGTACGAGTATTTGATAGGTGCGGTGCGGTACGCGGCACTGTATGCGGTATATGGTCTCTGGTATGTCCTCCACAGAGCAGCATGTACACAGTACGGCCCTGTGCTGCCCAGAAAATAGTACGACCGAGGTACCGTCAGGGCGTCAGGATGGGGTTATATTTTATGTAATGTAGGGGGGTCTGGAAGTTGCCGTGTCCTATGTCCTATGTCCTGTGTCCTGTGTCCTGTGTCCTGCGTCCTGCGTCCTGAACGTTGGGCTGGTGTCTGCGTTTGCGTCTGCGTCCGCGTTTGCGTCCTGCGTCTGCGTCTAAGATTATATTTCAGACGGAGAGGTCGCAGTTCAGGTCGAGGGTTGAGTGTGAGGGCGAGGACGAAGGCGAGGGTGAGATTCTCCACTGCAGCTCCTGTATTCGATGATGGCTACCATACGCTACAAGAGTAGTCCTTGTACTGTAGGGGAGTGCTGGAGCTGGAGCAGGGGATTGCTTCGTATGGAACTGTTCAGCAGTGGACTGTACAGTACGGTACTGTACTGTAGAGGGTAAGGAGAGATAACCTTAGACAGATAGCGCTTGCGTGGTTGCTGGGAGCATCGGCTGTCCCCTTGACCCAAGTCAACTAAAGTCGGCCTAAGTTAACTCGACCTCGCGCTCTTCTCGTGGTGCTCGCCTCGTCTTGTCTGCAACACCTCCAACTCTCTGGCCAACCTCCCCGAGGAGACGGATGGCCTACTCAGGAAATCCAATCAGAATATCCGAGCGAACGCTACGGTACAGCCTGCGCCAGCGGAAATGACACCACGAGGGAGCGAGGGGATCTTGATTACGGCTGCGTGTGGGCTGGTATGCGTGGGTGAGGGCGTGGGCGTGGGCGTGGACGTGGAGCAACTCGATCGAGCTCCGTCGGCGAGGAGGGGCCTTAATGGAGGGTTCCCAACAGTTCGTGGAATATTGGGCTGAAGAGAGAGGCGGAGACTGAGAGAGGGAAAGACGCGGAGGACGGAGAGCGCGCAGAGGGCCAACCAGCACAGAAACAGACAATCAGAGTGCAGACACATGCAGAAGCTCAGAGAGAGCAGCAAGAAGGCGGTGAATTCGAAATCATCATCATCATCACTATGCCTCACCACCAAAGAGGGATGTCAGGAAAGTTTTTATGTACAAGATCCTTTCCGACACCCAGGCATCGCAACTATCCTAGCGAAGGCCGCATGTCGTTCCCTCTCACTGGATCCATGGATGCTGGCTGCATTAACCCCTCGTCAATAGCAGAAGCATCCATCGTCATAGCACCAAAAAATGCCCGACCAGCCCGATGCCAGCAACATCGCTCATCAGGTCGGAGAGATGTTTCAAAGCAACCTCGCCGATGCGCCAACCAACCACCAACTCACCGGCGACTGCCCGTCCGAACAATGCATGAAGATGGGCAGGAGAGGTTTCGAGGCGTTTGTCCGCCGCGCGGGAGAAGTCGACCAAAGACGGGACGAAGAATACTTTTATACCAGGGACTATACAATATACCTTCCTCCGCAGTACCGAGTACCCAGTATCCACCGGCGTCCATTATTATTATACGACACGATATGACACGGCACGACACTACTATACAACTAGCGAGCTCCATGTGCATCGCTGCCCATGAGGGTTCACCGCGTCTCGAACCTCCTTTCCTTTCTTTTGGGACGCGAGGGTACCTGATATCTTCAGCAAGTGCCGGCAGATATCCAGTATACGAGGACCGTTATAATGCAGACGGTGGATGCGAGATTCGTCCCACCAAAGCCTTGCATGAACGTCTGTATGTTTTAAGGTTCACATAAGCCTCATCACCGACATCCAGAATCCTGGACCCCTGAGCAAGTGTCTATAATACAGGATCGGCGAGGCCTTGCCATCAGATCATCCTGCGAGGCCCGGTTTGCGAATAATTCCAGAATCGACCCCTTAATGCTTTTTACTGCAGCTCCATCATCTTAACGTTGAAGATGGTGGCAGAGCCTGCGACGATCAGGACTTTTGGAGTCAGATCATCCGCAAGGTTGAAACCGCCCATTTTGGATGGACACACGAAGATCCGAGTGCCATACTTTAATATCTTAGGTTGATTTTAACAGCGTGCCTCTCCGACATGAAAAAAATCTTGCCGAAATTGGCGCACCTGGTACCAGGAAATGGCTCTAAGCGTAACATTGTCCCCAAGTGTAAAAACGTACCTGAGTAGGAAATTGTACTTGAGTAGGAAATTGTCTCTGGATAGGAACCGAAACACTACACGCGTTGTAAAGTTTTTACAATATTATATACGATAAGATCGGCCAAGGGACAATTTGGTAAAAGTATTATTTGGTATTGCTGCATGTGGTAATTTCGGCCACTCTTTTCTATGCCGAATAATGTGCTATGGCTTTCAATCGCCTATGGGCAGTTAAGTTTTGCATCACGGGAATGCGGAACGGCGGGTGTTCCCTCATTTATTTCGGTTTGCACGGCCTTAACTATCGATTATTGAGAACTTCATCCCGTTTAATATGTTAATGTTTCCACGGGGTCGGCCCGAACCAGCGTTGTCTGAGAATTGTTCTATCCATGGCTCCTTAAATGAGCCAAGGGACTAAGAACCCGTAGGCTGAAAGCATTACAGTTACGGCATGGCCAATTGTCTCCATCGTGTCTGCTTGGGTTATGAGTTTATTAACGGGGAGAACGGTTAGGAGTACCGAAGTCATGTGATGAGGATTCTCCAAGCGTGTGCCATAAGTCAGCATGAGGATGATCCTTAAGGAGTTGAGGTTATGAAAGGCGGCATCAGCAGTATTACAGGCATCCAAAATGATGCCTGACAACCAGAATTAGAGATTCTGTAACAATTCAAATTTCGCTTCCATGTCTCCTTCCCATTATCACACATACCTGAGCTCCTTCATTGATACTCTCTCCTTGGTTTACAGATTTTTGTTACGAGAGGCTATCAGAAGGTGCGGAGAGAAAGTAGCACTATTGTAGACTGTCAAACGAGCCAGTTCATGAAATTCCACCGGCGTGCTGTTTACCGAAGCATTTGAAGCCTTTGGAGAGAAAGGGGTTACAACAAAATTCTTCTAAGTCAGTAAAATTTTGGCAGTATGTGGGAAAAGTATAGAATTAGAAAGTAGAAACTATTAGCAAGGTATTCCATGATGCCTTGGCTCTCTTAGATCTCGTTCCACTATACTTATTTCGGAATCTTCGACCTCAAAGAAACTATTACCCGGTGATTGGTGAAGGGGAGCTTGTAAAAAGAGTTTGGATAAGGGCTCAACGTTCATTTGGACACTAGGCCTTTTCATCATGGCTATTAGCATAATGCAATCCAGCATTCAACCAAGGAGTGTGTAATTAGGCACAGGGTGGAATTCGCGGACAATTCCCTTCTCGTGAGCATTATCCGCTGAGGTAGAAGAATCTAATTGATTAATGCAACAGAGGGCTATCAGATTAGTTTTCAATGGCTTTTCAAGGAATTTGAGCCCTTCGGTTATTCTCTGTTGTCGGGCTATGGAAAGCTTCCTCGGCCGACCTCATAGCCCATGCTTGAAGGCTAATTAAGGGCACACGCGAAGCGCGGGCATCACGGGGTAAAGGCAATAATAAAAAGATTATCAGTGTGCCAAATGAATTTCCATTTCAAAAGAGGGACTCTCCTTGAAATGTGATTTATCTGGCCTATCATCCGCATTATACTTCATAAAGACTGTTCTACGCCAATCAATGCAGCAAACTCCGGCGCTATGCGATGCAATGGAAAGTGTGCATAAGTTCAAGGCAGTGACAAAGTTTCCAAGGTATGAATGACTTCCGGCAGCAAGTTGACAATCTGATTTGGATCTCGCAAAGCGACTGTCAAGTCGCTAGGTAACCGTCCAGAAAATAAGAGACTCTGAAGTAATTGTTAGCATTGAATCATCGGCTTTGATCTATGGGGATGACGGGTAATTCTCTTCACGGCTCCTCCTTTGATGGAATGTACAAGATTCTCGGTGCCAACCCTAAGTGCCAAGACACATAAATGGAGTTTATTCCAAGTGTGAGATATTTGACAATGAAAGGGAATGACTCTAAGCCCACATATCAATGGGAAAAATGGGAAATATGGCGATGAAAAATCCTACCTTCTTAACTTTTTCAAATTCGTCTTCTCTTTCCGTATAGTCCCTGATGACCTTACCGGCATTAAAGTCGACATATATTCTAGTATCTCGGATCCTAATAAGTACCTTGTCGACTCTCATAAAAAAGCGACACAACAGGAGCATGCGATCCGGCATAACTCGAAGTTTACAAGACAGGATTGATATCCCATTATCATCAAGCTCGCTTTCGTAAAGGACAACCTCCTCGAAGAAGAGAATCGGGTCAGGTCGCTTTAGCAACTCAATAGGAATGGGCTCCGCATTTTCTGCTTCTAACCGAAATGCCTTTCCCTTCACAACTGATCCCCTGTAATCTGTTGTATACGACCAGTCGAAAGGCTTGACAACCTCGTTGATGCCCTCGTAGTTCTTTTCTCTAGGGCGTATTAGCAATAAATCGAGCCTTTGGAAAGAGTTCTCCGACCTGCTGCTCGACCACTCTTGCGAATATGCAACTTTGAGCATATTCTTGTCCGTCTTATCCACTCGATCCAATGCGTCAAATGCGTTAAATTCCAGTCGCCATCCGCTGGAAATGTGTTCAATCGAGACCATGTTATCTCCAAATATCATTTCCGGAACTGGAATGCCCAGCTTCGCTGACATTTCCTCAATTGGGCCCGACTTTGAAATTGGAAGCTTGCGCGCACTGACTTTGAATCCCTTCTGAACATGCGACACCGTTGACTTGTCTGCCTGAGAAGCTGTGGGATATGTCTCGTCGATGGGCCCGTTGAACGCCATTACGTGGATGATTATATGCTGGTTTATGATAAGTAGGCAGTGATCAGGCCATGAACTGTTACCTGGTGTTCTGTTGTTGGCATGAATTGGCACAAACCTTATGGTTGGAAGTGATATAATGGCGGGGCGATTATTACGTTGTATGGTGGGGAAGAAAGTTGGTTCGGCCAAAGAGAAGGAAGGAGCCGTTGCTGGGTGGACCACTAGTGCCGAACTAATAAACATCCGCATCCATCCACAACTCTACAAAGACTCTCAAAGATTGACAGACGACCAACATTTCGAAATTCATTCGACGTGCCTGCAATTCTTTACTAACCTCCAGTGACCTAAATAGCCTGACAGTGGCCCGGTTCAGGATTCCCACTGTCGACCATCAATCACCATTGATCAAATGGCTGCCCGTGGCTTGGAATCGCGCTTCGAGCGCATGTCAGTAACCGATGAGAATGACCCGGGAGATGGAAGCAAGTACTCAAAAGTCAAGGTATTTTCTCAAATTTTCAAACAGGCTCATCTTGTTCTAATACCTGAGAAGGGTAACAACGCTACCACGGGCTCCTCCACGCAGCTTTCTCAAAATGCAAGCCGAGCCAATTTATTGAAGATTGCAATACAAAATCAAAATTCGACTAGCACTATCGTTACTGTCCCTTCCCAGGCTGCTCAATGGCGAGCTTCAAATATGCAAAACGGGTCCGGCTCGCCAGCACGAAAAGCAGTCGCCGGTTCTCGAGGCGATGAGCTGGTTGGTGTTGAACGCAGGTCAAACCCCATGTACGAACAACCCCAGCCGCCAAAACAGTTTCATCTTGGCATGTTTGAGATTGGACGCCCACTGGGAAAGGGAAAATTTGGTCGTGTATATCTTGCTAGGGAACGTAACTCGGGTTTTGTTTGTGCACTGAAAGTTCTCCACAAGAACGAGCTCCAACAAGGCAAAGTTGAGAAGCAAGTTCGGAGAGAAATTGAGATTCAAAGCAACTTACGTCATCCGAACATCCTGCAATTATATGGCCACTTTCACGATAGCAAAAGAGTGTTTCTCATTCTCGAGTTTGCAGGCAAGGGGGAATTATACAAACATCTCCGGCGAGAAAATCGATTCCCAGAATGGAAGGCTGCTCAGTACATAGCACAAATGGCAGCAGCGTTGAAATATCTGCACAAGAAACACGTCATGCACCGGGACATTAAACCGGAGAATATTCTTGTTGGGATTCACGGCGAGATTAAAATCTCGGATTTTGGATGGAGTGTACATGCGCCCAACAATAGGAGAAACACAATGTGTGGGACTCTCGACTACCTTCCACCCGAGATGATTAAACCAGGAAGTCAAGACAATTACTATAGCGAGAAAGTTGATTTGTGGAGTTTGGGCGTTTTAACGTATGAGTTTTTGGTTGGAGAAGCGCCCTTCGAGGACACGCCGGTTATGACACAAAGAAGAATTGCGAGAGGGGAGATGACTGTCCCCAGTTTCGTTAGCCCTGAAGCAAAGGACCTTATAAAAAGGGTGAGTTCAAAATTGGAGTAGATTGAGGACTGTTCTAACAAAGTTCTAGCTTCTTGTGCTTGATCCTGAAAAGCGGATTCCTCTGGAGCAAGTCCAAAAGCACCCATGGATTATTAAGCACTGTGTCAAAGGAGAGCGGGCTAGCCAGCGAGATTCTAAATCTTCAGGTAGCAAATCATCCGGAGGTGACCGTGATGAATGATTTATGGATTTATGACTCTTATTATTGGCGTTTTGGGCGGTGTTAGCACAAGTTTCAGACAGAATTGGATTGGCATGATGTTTGGAGTTGGAGAGCATTATATTCCTGTACGCCTACGCTGGCCAATATAACCCTGGCAAGCATGTAGCTTGTTCATTTCCCCATGGTCCTACATGTTGATACAAGAGCACGTTTCCAGGTACTCTATCTATATATTGTATCAAAAGGCCTCGTATCTGCAAAGCACGAATCCCACACTTCGTTCACAACTTTTACTGCTTGGACATCATCTTTGCAGGATGGTCTATTCATGACTGACATTATTGCTCTTGATCTCACACAGTTCTGATGTTGTTGAGTAAGCGTATAGTGGTTTCTCGTCCAGAACTCCCTCGTCCATCGACATTCGCCACTCAAGCTCGAAGCTCGAATCTAAAGCGTGTTAGCATATATCCCTTCCACTCCATTCGTAGAGTATACCTCTGTGCAAGCAGCATGCCTCAAATCTGCCCAGTCGACCTTCCACCGCAAATGATCCCACGCATGCACCATTTCATGCGCCAGTGTATCTTCTAGATGTTTCTTATCCCGCGCCTCGTTCGCACATATCAAAATTCCATGATCAGGACTGAAGCCGCCGCCCTGCCTGACCCACTGTCCATTTTCACCTTTCCTCGTCGGACATCTCCTGCATTTGACGTTCTCTGAATTCAAATCTCCGTTCAAGGCTTGAATGTTCTTTCTCATGAATATGACAGTGGGAGAATATTGAAAGCACCACTCTCGCCATTCCTCGCACTTTTTGCAGTCCGAAGCTTCGAGCTCCACGTATTTGGCTTCGCGGTATTCGTGCATGCCCTCTGTTGACATTCGCCCAGTGAGCACGTTGAACCAATTCCTCCAACCGCCATTAGGGTCATAGCCAACCTGGCCAGGGGTGGCTTTGGGAGAAGAAGTGGAATCCGAAGGCATTTGCGCGTTGCGATCTGAAGAGTTCGAAGCCATGTTAGTGGCAAAGCGCGACGAAACCGAGAGTTTTGACAAGGCGTTGCAGGATGTGGTTCCAACCTTTTTTGGCGGAGGTCGGTGAGAAGCTCCTTTTTGCCGATGCAGCGATTTCGCAACAAAAAAAAAACAGTCACACATCCGTACATGGGTCTGATATACATTTTTTATACACGTTCAAACCTCTTAATTCTATCTTTTAACTTTTCAATGTTGAACAGGCTCTGGTACCCTACTTAATACACAATGAAGGGAGCTAGGCCTCTAACAATCGTCATAAAACTTGGTATGTTCCTCCCCACCAAATGTACTGTACAAAGCTAAGATGTGGAAAGGAACAAGTTCAATTGTGGATGAAAAAACTCACGAACCTCTGCTTTCCATCCTGACTCTTATTGTTGAAACTGCTGTGAAACTTCATAGAGATGGCCACAAGGTGATCATTGTGTCCTCCGGGGCCATTGGAGTTGGTTTACAGAGAATGGATATTGAAAAGAGACCGAAGCATCTACCAAGAATACAGGTATATACCTATCAATAAGTTCTAAATGTATATACTGATTCAATAATTAGGCGTTGGCAGCCATAGGTCAATGCCGTTTAATAAGTCTTTGGGACAGTCTATTTGGACATCTACGGCAGCCCATTGCTCAGATACTGCTCACACGAAATGACATTGCGGATGTATGTCCACACTTAAGAAAACCCTCAAGTTTAGCCCAGGTGTTGACACATTTCTAGCGTACCCAGTATCTCAATGCTCAAAACACCTTTGCCGAGCTTTTGGAAATGGGAGTAATACCCATTGTCAACGAAAATGACACCATCGCTGTCACCGAAATCAAATTCGGAGACAACGACACCCTCTCGGCCATTACAGCAGCAATGGTCCATGCAGACTATTTATTTCTCATGACAGATGTCGATTGTTTATATGACAAGAACCCAAGAACAAACCCAGATGCCCAAGCCATCGAAGTGGTTGAAGATATTGCTGCTCTTCAAGCTGATGGTACCTTGCCCTTTCCATATACCCAAGAAATGCTAAAAGCATCCTAGTATCAAGCCCTGGGTCCGCTCTAGGCACAGGTGGCATGTCTACAAAGATTGTTGCCGCCCGCCTGGCGACCTCAGCGGGCGTGACCACCGTAATTACCCGTTCCTCCAATCCGGGGAACATAGTCAATATAGTCCGCTATGTCCAAAATATCAAGGCCTCAGCCTCTTCCACACAACCAGGAACGCCCACCCGGCAACCCGCAAAGCTCATCTCCTCTCAAGAATTAAGCTTGGGACTTCTTTCTCGCTCAACATCCTCTTTGAAACTAGAACATAGCATACCTGCTCCATTACATACTCGCTTTATGCCCTCGCCTCATCCAATCAGAGATCGCTATTTCTGGCTCCTCCACGGCCTTGCCGCCCACGGTACCCTTTATATCGATACTGGAGCGCACCGTGCACTCGAAAACAAAGCTGGCCTCCTCCCTGTTGGCGTCGTGGATGTTGAGGGTAATTTCGCACAGCAAGAAGCCGTCCGTATAGTCGTCGTTGAACGGATTCCAAAATCTGCTTTACCTCTCGGAAATGGGCATGGCAGTTCCATGAAATTGTGGGAAGGAACCGGAATAGAGGTAGGCAGAGCGTTGGTGAACTATAGCGCTGCAGAAATTGCGAGGATTAAGGGAGAAAAGAGCAGCGAGATTCAAGGGTTACTAGGTTATGCGGAAAGTGAATATGTTGCACTGAGGGAGAATATTAGTTTTTTCAAGAGGGAAAGTAGACCTGTTACACCGAATCTGGAGTTATAGATTCTATTCGATATAGGTGGCGTTTAATAAGGGCGTTTGGCTTTATTAGGAGTTGAAAAGCGGGAAGATAATTGTGTATACTCCCCTAGGCCTAGAAAAGAAATTCATTGTTCTCAGCAACTCAAATTCTTCGGCATTTCAGTAAAGGTAGAAATTTCGTTATACAGGAGCCATGGGTCCTGTTCCTAACCATGGTATGCAAAGCTTATATGCCATCAATGAAAACCTCCTTGAACTCCGCTTAGCAAGTCAAGCTATGCAACCCAACGCCTCGATTTCCAAGTAAACCCAAGTTAGGTGCTATAACCCAAGTTTCATCTCGCATCTTTAGGGGAAGAGCTACTAGCAGTAACATCCTCAAACTCCATTTCCCATTGGTCAACCTCCGCAAATTTCCTAGCTGCTCTCTTTAACTCCCTGCCCAACCTCTCTTCCATATGCTGGCTGCTCTCAGAGCCAGGATTGAGGCCATCGTCCGGAAGTGGGCCCAAACTATCGTCGGGGTCTAATTCTTCATTTTCTTTGTCAGATGTTCCCTGCCCTTTTAATCCATACGTCCTTTTAGTACCGGCTTGAGTGCTTTTCATCGTTGACTTTGCATTTTGCGGCTTCTTAAGAGGAGCCGGCGTTCTCGAGACTACAGTGGCGCGTCTTCGGCTTCTTGACCGAGCAGCTAGGTGTGATAGCTCATCATCGTCAGAATTGAGGCCAGAAACATCAATCTCATCTTCTGAGCTACCGATATCAAATAGATCACGGGCCGGGCGTCTTCTCCTCTGGGGTAGAAGAGTTTGGAGCTGAGCAGTAGAATAAGAAGTTAAAGGGGGTGCTTGTACTTTTGGTTTTGGGCGTGGCTTTGTAGCCGGGGCCGCTTCTCGAGTAGAAGTTCGATTGGGCGAGTGGGTCAGGGACGGGGGAGATGAAATAGGAGAGTCTTGGGTTGTTGATACAGGAGTTCTGCCTCGCATTGCCCATCTACCTCTTGACGGTGCTCGCCGTGTTGAAAGTAAGGGAGGTTCTGGACTAGATGCAACTGAACTGCTGTCATGAGGTGGTGCCATGGTTTCACTCATAGGTTCTAGGGTATCTGAGTGTAGTTCGACCGAAGACAATACTGGTTGTGGAGATCCGCCTTCATAGTCTTCCCCATTATCGACATCACTCAATGGGCCTGTTGCTGGAACGATATCTTCTTGTTCTACTTCAGGCTCAGATGGTAAAGGACTTGATCGTGGAACCTGAACGGCTGATAACTTTCGCTTTCTGGGGTTTGATGATGATCCTGCGGAAGGAGTCTCCATGTTCCGGGTTTTGGACAAATTCAATGGGGTTGACTCGTCTTCCGGATTGAAACCATCATCTTCATCATCGTAATCGCTTTGCTGGGGTTTGTGGCGAGTTCTCAGTATGCTAGATTCCCTTGATCGTCTTGAAATATTTCCCACCGCCATTTTTGATTTGTTCCTCTCTCCCAGACCCACGAGTCTACTGACTTCTTTTATAATTGATCCTGCACTGCTGGACTGGGTCGTTACATCTTTAAGGTCAAGGGGGCGTTGATGTGGTCTTTCTTTCAAGCTTCCACTTGCAAGTTCGGAGTTTTCCACTGCAGGTGTTCTCGTCTCTCTTCTGCCCACTTCAATATCAGGGCTGCTAGATCTAAGACCAGTATCTCTAAGAATAATATCAGATTGCTCGGTCTCTGGAGCTACTGGTCCAGATCTATGTCGCTTTTGAATGGTACCACTCATTGCTAATCGTTTAGAATTGCGCGTGTTTGACCTCGCTGTATGGCCTTGTGATGAAGATGTCGCAAGCTCCTCTCCTCCACCAGCTCTTATTCTAATTTGCCGCGTACTTCTCGCTATGCTCTCACCCTCATCTCTGACGTCGTATAGATTATTAAATGGTGATTTGGAGGGTTCCGAAGCTCTCTCGGTAGCAATATTCAGCTTCACGGAGTTTTTAATACGCGCGGCGGGAACTGAAGGCGCGATTTTTGCGCGTTTCGGGCGAGGCATGCTTTATAACTTTGTCGGATCTGTGGAGATATTAGGAAGATGTAGAATTTCGTAGATCTATTGCATTCTGAATCAATGAAAAGTGTTGGGTGAAAATAGATGGATGATTCTAGGTGTGGCTACGCGTTTGTCCCCACGCGACTTCCTAACTTAGATGTTTTGATGTGACTAAGCGATTGTGGCTTCTTTCTCTCGACCACCTCAACTAATTGAGCAGCAGTTTTAGAAGGCTTGTAATTATGTCGGCTGGATGCTATATATCAGGTATTAAAATCCATTGTACTTCTCGCAAGAATTTATTTACATAGCCTTGGACCCTATGAGTAAGGATGTTTTGCCATGAGAGGGAGCGACGACTCTGGCTCCAGTTCCAGCCGCAGAAAATTATATTATTGTATTAGACACAACACTGGAGACAATACTCACTTAGAAGTTTAACCAGTTATAAACTTTGATCCGCTAAACGCATGACACCTTTTCGGTGCCTGAGTCTCAGAAATTTATTTAGAGGCTTGGCTTAGAAACCTTTTAGATGCTGTAATTGTGGTTATAAGGAGCCTCTATGGCTAGACAGGGAGTTCACAGCAATAGAATTTCAAGTGTTCACAAGGAAGATCAGGCGACATTTTCTTAGTCCTCAAAAGATAATAATGAAATTCTTTGAGTAGGAGATCTCTTTGAAGGCAGATTCAGGACAGATTTCGGACAGCTTAGGCTCTCAGATGATAGAGACCCCAAGAATAGAAGACCATCCCTACGTTGTCGTTCAATTGCATGGATGCGAGTACTTTCCTCATGTGATCGCCCGTGAGAACAGTTGCTGCCGATTTACTGTAAGAAAGCGCGTAAGACCGGACAGGCGCAACAAAAGTGAGGCTCCTATGCCCTCTCCACATGTGATCGCTGGCCATCCATTCCAGCTATTCCGGATCTTGGTGCACAGACTGAGTAATGCCGGTTAAATGCAGCAAACTGGTGGAGCATGGCTCTGCACCAGTCGACGTGACATGGGCATACAGTATCATACCGATCTCGGGTACCCAGAAGCTGTGATGGGGGTGGGCGGTGGGTGGGACAACGGCACGACAGATGACGGAGTGGGAGATGTCATCTTGCCTTGTCTTGCCTTGGCCTTGCCCTGCCTAGCCTGGGTGGGACAGGACAGCTCATCCTCTCGGCCCTCAACGATCCATACTAGAGTCAAGTAGACGGTAGTCAGCGCAGCGCAGGACGAAGTCCTACAGTACATCTCTCAATTGAGTTACAGTATAGCCAGGATCGAACCCCTCGTGACGCGCAAGAGACCCAATAAACCACCCATTTCTTTCAAAGTCTTCAGTGCGGTCTGGACCAACACGAGTCTTGCCCGGCCCCAGCCTAGTTCGCGCTAGTCAGTACTGTAACCTTAACCGAAAGCTCAAGGTTGACAGGAGTTGACTGGAGTTGAGTTGAGATCTTCGTTCTTCTCTCGGAAACGTGATATCGCAACGCAACTCCGTCTGGTACCTAGCATCCTACCTTCTCACAGCCTTCTACCCCTTCGCCATGCTTCGACGGTGATTGCATCGTTGATCCGTTCCTCTCGCTGCCTTATCCCGCCCCTTCTGGGCTGTTAGTTCCCCCGGCGACATCATGGACGAGGCAAGCAAGCTTGTGTCAGAGCTCCAGCACAAGCTCGCAGAGCTCGACCAGAAAGTCTCCCAGTACCGGCGAGACATGGCGTCGGAATTTGACAAATATGCAGAGAGCCTGTTGCGCGACGTGCCGAAAGAGGTCGCTGAGACAGTCTCTCGAGCAATTTCGGAGTCGTTGACCGACTATACATCGCTCTACCCGGCCGGAGCCAGGTCGATTGAGTCATGCACGACAGGCACCAGTAATCTTTCAAGTGGCGCCGAACCTTTTTCATTATTCCAAGCTGGCAGCCGTCCAATTCCTGTTTCCTCTCAGAAGCAAGAACTAGATAAACCAGAGAGTCCAAGGAGCCCGCATGATAGGGAGAAGGAGTTCCAAGGGCTATTCACTCCGAGCTATTTACCTCTACTAGACAGCACGAATCGAAACGAGCGCAGATCGATGGGCTACGAACAGCCAGTAAATCCTGTGCCGGTTGATATCAAGGGAACACTGAAGGACATAGACGATTCAAATACCGACCCAAGCACGGCAGCCAGCTCCCTCGGGCCCCTACCCGATCTTCACAGGCCCCCTATCCCAAAGAGAAAAAATACAGATGAGGTATCCGTTGGATCAGATTGGAGCAGTGACGGGCCTGTGCGACGAAGTGCGCTTCGAAGATCCTCAAGCTCGTCCAAAAGCCCTCGCAGGGTTCGCTTTGAAGAAGATGGTCAAGAGGTTAGTCAAACAAGCCCCGCTTTTTCTCCCGAAGTTGTCTGAGAGATTGGACTCTATATCTGAGAATTTCTTGCAGAATCGGTTGCTAACAATTTCTAGGTCCCTCCAACATCATCCCCTCGACCCAAAAGTACAATTCCAGAAATAGATATGACACCCGTCTCTCTTACTGATTTTAATGACGGCGTCTTACCTGATCAGATTGATGATGCTGATGAACCGCCGCCAAAACGCGTATCATCTTCCCAGAAATTAAGAGAATTATCGAGATCGCCACTGGTCGACGATGGCACATTATGGACGACTGTATCTGCCCCCCCGGATGGCTCGGCCTCGGTAGCCACAAATGGCCTCGGATCTTCTCCGAACTCGTCTAGTGAAGATCTTCATATGGGCAATGGAACATCAAAACAAGGCCTTGGGGGAAACCCGTCGAATGTTTTCAATGGTGGAAACGGCTCAAGCAGTTCGGCAGGAAGCAAGGGCGAGCAATTCGATACTGAAGACCAAGCCGAAACACCATCTGATGACGACATGCTTGATATGCCGCCATTGATCCGCCAAATTCCATCCCCTTCGAGCATGCTGTCGCCTGTTGCCTCACCTTATACGGAGAGACAAGAATTTGTGAACTCCAAAGCCCCAGAGGATGAACATGACGAGATGTTCGTCTTTGATGATGATCAAGAGAGTAAAAGTCATCCTCCAATTGAAGAAGAAGAGGAAGAGGAGGGCCAGGAAGAAGGGGAAGAGGAAGCGGATCCACCAACCAAATACACTCCGGGCTCGATCTTAACTACACAGCCTGCACCTATCCTTAGTTCCTACTCTCGCTCTCCAGCACGTGAAATAGTCCAGCCCTCTCCCAGAGCCACTCCTTCAGGATCAAGCGGAATTCTTGGGTCATATAAAGGCCATCCATTCAGTTTACCTATCGTCAGCCCCGAGATCCACGCCCAAGCCGCTTCGCTCGGAGCAGTGAATTCATTCGTTGGTAGTATTCATGGCAATACCGGCTTCGACGAGAGTGATGCTCAAACCTTCAGAGCTAGTGGTGGCATTGGTAGTTTTTCTGGTACGCCGATGAGTTTCAGTGAGCGGATGAGGATAGAAGATTTGGAGGATAGAAGACGGAAGAAAACCCCTGGTGGCAGTGGCAGCAGTAGCAATGCTGCTCTTCCTTAAAGTTTCTCCTTAGTAATGAATGAGCATTGAAAGGGTAGGATGGGTGGTATTTTTCCCTATGTTCTATAACTGCATAGTTTCGGCGTAGAGAGGACGGTTTGATGGGGGTTTTACTGCATGAGCGCTCTTATGATATTTAGGATGAGTGGCATGCGGATGAGCGAGAATAGCGTAAAGTCTCCAGTTTATTGAGCAGGATGGCCTTGCGTAAGAAGCAGTGAAGCCAGTAATAAGCATGAATGTGAACAAATAAAGCAGTCTACCTTTCCTCTGTGAAAATCCTTGAAGAGGGATATAAGATTACACTGAAAACTAAAGAGAAATCCATACACTGAATAAATACATGAATACTGTCCCCTCCAAATATAGAAGACCATTCTTAAAGACAACCATTTTCCCCCTTGAATTAAACAACAGCTTCAAACCTCTTCCTCTCTTCCTCGTCCGCCGCAACATACTTCACAGTCCAACTCCAAAGATCCTCCTGAATAGTCTGGTCATAACTCGGCCCACTGCTCTTAATTTTTTTCTTGCCCTCAAAGTACGCACCACTTTCTCTCTCGATCTCTGTGCTGCTCGCTAACCATGCCAACGCTTCCCCTGATTCTTTAGGCGAGTGAACATTTGGGCCGGCTAACAATCTCACCAGCCATATCAAGTGCGGCGCTACATGTAGAGAGAAAAAGTTCAGAAGCCGGCCCCCATTCCGAGAGAGGCTTGTACCCGGCATCAGACCTGGATCCATGGCTATTACAGAGAGATTCTTTCCCGAGATATTGGTAAGGCGACGAGAGAGCGCGTATGTCCAAAGGACATTACAAAGTTTGCTGGTAGAATATCTCTGTCTTCCTTGCGGATTTTTAGCGCTGTCTCCTGTAGGGAAAGCAAGTTCGCCAGCGGAGGTGTACTTCGCGTCAGGTACCATTGTTTTCTGCTCAGGATCATGAGTTCCGCTGGCAACGACTACAATTCTCGCGGAGGGGGCGAGATACGGGGCTAGAAGATGGAAGAGAAGTGCATGTCCGACATGGTTTACTCCAAATGTTGCCTCAATCCCATCGGCGGTTTTGTGAAGGCCGGTGGGAAATTGGATGCCTGCGTTCAATACTAGAGAGATAATGGGTGGGAAGCTTGAGGTCGACCAAGTTTTTGCAAACTCTCGAATAGCAGCAAGTGAGGAGAGATCGAGAGGTGCATACTTGGCGTTCTGTTGTCGGAGGGTTTTGTTGATAGTTGCAGCAGACGAAGTATGGTCGCTTCGTGAGGCTACAATGATGAGGTAGGCCGGGTGTTGTCGTGCGAGGGTGAGGGCACACTGATAGCCAAGGCCGGAGGTGCCTCCTGTTATCAAGATGGTGTGTGTATACGACATTTAGTTTATTGTCATAAGATGGGAGGGATTAGAAGAGAGAAATAAAGGAGACCACGCAACCTGCGTGAGAAAGGGTTATATATTGGGAAATGGTTGACTGGTGCGGAGTACCGAAGTTGTCGGTCTTGAAAATGATGGAAGAAATAATTGAGAATAAATATATAAAATATTAATCACACAAAAAAATGCCCCAGCAGGTGATGACGATATCAAGCTACACAACTATATATACTGCATCGAATTGCAAGCACCAGAACGGTACCGTCCCCGCCCTCAGAGATTATGGCAATAATACAATCCAGTCTCAAACAAAACATGCCGTATTGTAACAATACAATAAAGCATATCTCTCGGGTAATATGTCTCTCCGATCAGTTCTCTGTTGGATATGATTCGCTTCCACCAAACGGTGCCGTTCTGCTTGACCGCCTTTGGGCAGAAGGATAGATCCGAGCATTGGTTGGGGGAAGAAGATCGACTATGCTGTATTAGAACAAATGCGAAGGCTGTACACTAACTGTACTGTAACTGTACAGACTCTCACTTTCACCTTCCTTCCTCTTTCCCTCTTTCCCTCTTTCCATGCCGCGTTCCCCCTGCGCCTAATCACGGAGTATTCTCTCAAAATAATCACTTATCATGTTGGATTGCTAAGTCGGATTTTCGAATTCCCCGATGGAAAACCGTACTTTGGCATCAGTTTTTCCGAACCCTTGCGGAGTCCCCCGATTTTCGTCAGAGCGTTTGGAAGGCTGGGAGCAATGCCTTTGACCAGAACGGCACTGTCTTTGGTTACCAGCCCGGAGGAGCTGTTAAGGTATCTACCGATATACAAGGTCGTAGTTTGCTCTTCTTGCAAATATGCAATCCAACCAAACGGCGTTGAACGACATCTAAAAGATATCCATCACTTTCCCCAAGCCCAGCGTCACATGTTCATGCAGCATGTTAGCCAAATGGATCTTAGCAACCCCGAAGATGTCCTATCGTTGAAAGTCTATGAGTTTCCTGTCGCCAATCTTCCCGTGAAGCAAGGACTAAAGTGCGGAAGTCATGAGTGTGGTCATCTGTGTGCCTCCGTAAAGCGAATGAAGCATCACTGGTCGTCTGTCCATGGCCGACAGGGAGAGGCTATTTTTGATTGGAGTCCTGCTCCCTTACAGACATTCTTTAGAGGAAGTCTTCTCCGCTATTTCACCAAGTTGCCGTCTGATATAACCTCCCTAGCTCCAAGCCTACTACCTATCGTGGATGTCAATCTTGAGGTTGCAGATCTCAACTGCCACAGAACGAAACATTTAGGGCTTCCCCCTTCGTCACTAGCCAGGCCCTATGACCCGCTTGTTCCATCATCCAACAAATCTCGAGGTGTTTTCACCCTTAATGAGGCCGACACATTACTTCTGCAGCATTGGACTACATCCACTTGTCTGACTATTGCAACCAATGTAGAAACAGAAACTCTGTGGCAAATTACCGCGGTGCAACTTGCGCAGCAACACCCATTTCTCATGCACGGAATCTTAGCTTGCTCAGCCCTACACCAGGCCCACCTTCATCCGGGACAGGAGCGGCAATATATTATCAAAGCAAGCACTCACCAAGAAATAGGAATGCCTTTGTTCCGATCAGAAATTGCCAACCCTACTGAAGACAACTGCGATGCAGTCCTCGTTTTCTCGCATCTCCTTGTCATCTATTCTTGGGCGTCGGAAAACCAAGACGAACGATTTTTGCTCGTTGAGGGAGATGAAAAGGATTTCTTACCAAGCTGGCTCTATTTTGTCCGGATAGGATGTTCCCTCCTCTGCGATGTTTGGAAAATCCTTGAGAACGGTCCTGTAAAGGCTCTGACAGAAGCGTGGGACCTACCAAGTCCAATGTCCAATGAATTTACGACCCATATCGTAGATTTCCTCCTTGGAGTGATACCGTCTAAACACTCTCCGGATGCCTGGTCAGACGATATATGTAGTATATATCGAGACGCTGCAGTTGAACTTGGGCGTGCCTTTTCCCGTACGCACTCCCTCGGCCACTCCTTTACAACTTGGGATGCACTTCGTTTATGGCCAATGTATATATCTGATGAATACATCAATCTGCTCAGTAATGGTCATCCTGGAGCGCTAATTCTTTTGGCACATTATTGTGTCCTTCTTCACAAAGTGGAAGATCATTGGTATTTTAAAGGTCGGGCGACAAAATTACTTTCAACCATCCAAAAATGGATGGACATGAGGTGGCAGTATTATATCAATTGGCCTTTAGAGGAAGTGGGGCTGTGTTGACTCTTCAGTACCCGGTGTACGGAGTACGGCTCTCAGGAACAAAAACCTTCTTGTCCGCTTGCATCTTTATCATTTGAAAATCGTAAGGGCCTCAGCAAAGAGGAAGCTGCCAAAAGCTTTCCCTGCGCAAAACAACCTCCTCAGGCTCTCTAGAACAATCATTGATATATAATATTGGCTTAGAATCTCCGAAATACAGTAGTCGTGTAAACTAACTTCCTTCTTAGAGGGATAATAAACATGGGGAATGAAGTAGAGGGTTCTAGAGAACAGGCAAGAAGCTGTGGTTTGCGATGGCTTTATCGACCTTCCAGTTTCACGACTCTGCATATCATTTATTTCCTCTTCAGCCGACATACTTGGGTGCCCCACATAGAAAAATCTCCGGTAGATCCAGTAGGCAGTGGACTCGACACAGTCTAGGAGATCTCCCATGCCCTTCTTTGTTCTCATTCAATACTCAGCGCTCACACAAGTGAGGACATGATCTACTTCCTTAATCACAACAATGACATAATCTCAGCCCTAGAGGGCGTAGCGAGACAAGTTCATTCGTCGAGAATACGGCCCTGGACGCTTATGTACATATTCACAAGTCAATAATGCTCAACGGAAAAGTAGAGTTTTGTATTATATCATAGAAGGAAACAGGCATGAGCTTGTCCCGAATTAACGATAATGGGAAGACGAGGCACCGAGGTTTGTTGTCTGATTATGCAGAAAGAGAAGAAACGCTTCCTTGTGTTGCTGCCCCTACCGTCGATCTTGGGTCTACAACTAAGACAAAGTTGCCAAAACAGGAATTTGATTACGACTATTAGAACTGTGGCTGTTGGGATCTGTTCGAAAGAAAGGGAGGCCAAGATAACATTACTATATTAGCTCACACAGTAATCCATCCATGGCCTAGAAACTATCTATGGTTATTTAAACGTACCTGTTGACCCGATTATTCGCCCCATCTAGCCTAGCTCCGTGTATTTAAATTACGGCCACTAAACTATCATTCACCTCACCTGCCAAGGTGGCCATGCCCATTTATTAACGCCATCTCCCGGCTAATAGGAGAGATTATCATTTAGTCGTTATGCAAATTGATGCAACGGTTTGAAGAACCGGACATAGGTGTATTACATTCAATGTCGTAAGTTAAGGAAGGCTGTTGCTCTTCGGCTTCCAACCAAGGACAAGGACAATGCAAACGGATGACCTCTTCCATTTTCAGCCTCAATAGGAGATTATATAATAACTGGACGTCCAGTGTCGAATTGTATATAGCAGTCATATGTAATTCATAGACCGCTTGTCAACGATGGACTCAAGAATACCTGGAGAAGTTGGCGCACCAGTGGGTTTTGACCCGGCTCTGGCTTCCGGCACTAGTCATTCCACAGGAATCGAGGCATCTGGGTCATTGAGTGTCCATGATGTTAAAGAAAACAGTACCACTGGCGTTGAAACTAATATGGAGGGTGAGAAAGAGACTCTGGAGGAAATTCGATATTTGCCGACTGATGAGGAGTCGCTGGAAATTGGAAAAGGGATGACGGCCTCGCAGAAAGTTGATAACATGGAGCATATCGCTTTGTATGCTTTGCATATCGAAGACGACCCCTCTCTCAATCCGTGGACTTTTCGAACTTGGTTGTAAGTAAACGCTCATACCGTATTTATTTTTATTTTTATGCCAGGTACGGCCAAGGTTTTAAGTCTTTGAAATTATCTCCTTAGGCGATGAGTGCTGATACGATCCGCAGCCTTGGTATATACCCAATAGAAGATAACGCTTAGAGGAGAATTCTAACCATCAATAGGTATTGGACTGTCGTGTTTCTCTGCGGTGTTGGCAACAATCTATCAATTCAAGCCTCAAGATATCACGCTCTCAGCTACGTTCTTGTGCGTGATCAGCTATGTCATAGCTCTCGCTCTAGAGTATATCCCCAAGTCTGGATTCATTGGTCGCTGGTTCAACCCTCATTCATTCAATCATAAAGAACATGCCGCCATTTTGATCATGTCTTCTACCGCTGCTAGATCAGCTATGGCTGCTGAGATCATTGCCGTTCAGAGGCTATGGTACAACAAGACGCCAAATGCAGCAGTGTGCATTTTCTTGATATTTTCGTCTCAAATATTGGGCTATGGCATTGCAGGTCTCTTACGAAAGGTGCTGGTATATCCCACAAAGGTAACGACGCACTCTATCACCTCTCCTGAAACAGCTTCTGATCTCAAAACCTAGTTTTTCTACCCAGCAAATTTGCCTATTATGTCGCTCCTAGAAACCCTTCACGGAAAGAAATTAAGCACAAAGCCCCAGCTAAAAATCTTCTATTGGGCTTTTGCCCTGATTTTCGTATGGGAAGTCATCCCTGAGTATATGATGCCAATTCTCACAGGCGTCAATATTTTCTGTCTCGCGAATAGAAAAAGTTGTAAGTTGGCTCCTATGAAATTTCAACACTCGAAATATGCTGAGATTGTTTTCAAGTGGTTTTTACAAACATTTTTGGTGGAGCAAATGGAAATGAAGGCTTGGGATTTCTCTCTTTGTGCTTTGACTTCCAATATATTGGGAGCGGCGCCCTGTATTTACCTCTGAAGGTATGAAATTTTGCAGTCTTCTGGTAATTAGTAACTAAAATACTTACATATATCTCTAGACCCAGCTAAATACCATGATTGGCTATGGCCTAAATTTGGCAGTCTTTTTGGGGATATTCTATGGCAATATATGGCGCGCCAAAGACTTCCCTTTTCTTTCTCAGCTCCTATTCTCCCCAGAATCAAACTCTACCACATATGTCACTTTCAACCAAACTGCCGTTTTGGATGCCCACGGGGTGCTGGATGAAGGAAAGCTTGCAACACAAGGCGTTCCTTATATGGCAGCTACGTTTGCCTCATACGTCTTGACCCAAAACATGGCAATCACAGCAACTTTCACTCATTTAATATTATACAACTGGACTGATTTGAGCAAATCATGGTCGTTTATGTCTTTTGATAGCTTGAAATATCTAGTTAACCCATCTTCCTGGATGTTTTGGAAAGAGGAAGCACCCACAGAACAAGAAGTGGGGGAAATGGATCCTCATTACAAACTCATGCTAAGATACAAAGATGCACCAAATTGGTGGTATGGAATCGTTTTTCTCCTCTCTGCGGTTGTGGGCCTTATTTGCATCTATGAAGCAGATTCGGGAATGTCATGGTGGGCTTTCATCATATCAATTATTTTATCTGCAGTCATGATTTTATTCATGGGAGCGCAAAGCGGCCTGACAGGTTTTACGTTGCATGTTCAGCCTATCATTCAGATGATTGGAGCCTACCTTGAGCCTGGGAGGCCGTTGACAAATATGTTAGTATATGGGCCGCTACTGCCTTTGGCTTGCTTGAGGTGTCTTTCTGACTTTAATTACCAGGTATTTTACCCTATTCGGTTACAACTCGGTTGGACAAGGAATTCTCCTTCTTCAAGATTTGAAGCTGGGGCAATACGCCAAGCTCAGCCCAAGATGTACGTTCGCTATGCAAATGGTTGGCACCCTGGTAGGAGCAATACTAAACTACGTGATCACGCTCACCATCACCACCAATCAGAGAGATATCCTCCTCTCAATAGAAGGAACACATATCTGGTCCGGAGCTGTAAGTGGTTTCTTTCGCCACCAATATTTACACGGATCTGATAATCACACCTAGGGCCTCCAATCTTTCAACACCCAGGCTATAACATGGGGGGGTCTGGCGAAACAAATGTACTCATGGGGCAGTACCTACCAATGGGTTCCCCTAGGGCTTGTCATCGGTTTCGGCGCTCCCCTCCCAGGATACTTCTTGCATAGACTCTTCCCAAAAGTTGGGTTCAACCACCTCAACATGTCAATTATTTGTTGGCATATTGGGTGGCTGGTAACTGGTATCAATTCCGCCATCATCTCATTTTTAGCTGTAGCACTATGGTCACAGTATTATCTCAGAAGGTACAAACCAGAGTGGTTTTTGAAGTTTAACTATGTGCTCTGTGCAGGATTGGATGGTGGGACACAGGTCGTAGTCTTTATTATGACCTTTGTGTTTTTCGGGGCCAGTGGGAAGCCAGTTTCGTTTCCGAGTTATTGGGGGAATAATTCAAATGGAAACATTGACTTTTGCATGGTTAATCCGGCCAACAGCGGATAGAAAGGTGGCTAGAGAGCCTTGTGCCCTATTAAGACGACGGAGTTAGGGTTGCAGGGTTGGGCGAAGTGGGATTTGATGTTAAATTCCTTTATTTGATTTAATTACATTAGATCCAGGAGCACTTGGTATAAATGATGATACGATTTTAGAGAACCAATTGTCTCTTTATAGTATCAAATTATGTTCAGGTTGCGAGGGGTTAATATCTGGGCGGGAATAGAGAGATGTTGGGTTCAAGGTCCAGAAAATCACCAGAATCCATTGGAATTCAAGAGAACCGCTGAAAGGTGAGGAGTACATGCCTTGTTGATGTGTATACAAAGCTCTTCTCTGATCCGTGGCTTTGGAGCGAGACAAGATTTGGTTAAATGACGGGATAGATAACGAAAAACATCGGACCGCCTATCCACTTGGTACCAAAGCAGATATTTCTAAGTTTTTGGATTAAATCTTATGCCTTACGCTAGACTCCACTTCGCAATGGAATGGGAAGATTGGAAGATTATCATTTTTGGGTATACGCAATATCTATAATTATCTACCGTGAATATGGAAGATCTGAACTCTAGGCCAAGTACCGCAGCTAGCAAAGGATATGATCCTTGAATAGCGCCAGTGGCTTTTCAGAAAATTATGTAATGATGACGACCAACTTAAGAATCGCAGGCAATGCTAAATAGTTGGCCAATAACCTATGCAGTATTTCATCCAAATAAATGGCCATCTTGACCTCACATCTATTTTCACTACCTTCTTTTGGACCATACATCAACGAATGCTGCTTTATCTTTCACAGTCAAGCCCACTCTCTTAACTCTTCCCAGACGAGCTAATGCCTCCCCAACTTTGTCTAATATCCTTTTTTCTTCAGAATTGGCCTCCGCCGGCTGGTCACTCAAACTAGTCAATGTATCTGTACTGCTTGTCATTGCTGAATCTTCACCCAGAGTGTCCAAGAAATTGGTTAAATATCGATCCCTTTTTTCTGTGGCCGAGTCTGTAGGCTTTGATGTGTTGTAGACAACCTCTGCAATCCGTACATGGATACAGTGTGTAGGTTGTGAGAGAAGGTTCCAGATGAAAGCCCAATACTGCCCTGGAACTGGAGTGGTAACATCTGGTTGATAATACCGAAGACTTATAGGAAAGATCTTTGTTCCTGGTGGCGCTGTCAGTAGACTTGGGCTAAAAGGTAAAATTCCTCTGCCATTAGTCGTAGTGCATTCCGGAAAGACAACAATAACTCTCTGTGGATTTTCTGCCAAGATAGTCTTGAGATCCGTCATGTTCGCCCCTGGCAGCGGATGTTCTTGCGGCCAGGAAAGGGCTCGGAGGATTGCGCCCAGGAGGGAAATTTGCTGGATCTGGCGCGTATTTGGGTATGAGACTGTAAATATGGGGTCGAATATAGCCGCGAGATATAGAGAGTCGATAGGGGAGGTAAACGAGGATGCAATCACGTTCGAAGGCTCAGGTACCCGACCCTCATGCTTCTTTGCCAGCGAGCCTTTCTTGACTCCATCGATTTGTAGATCGATCCACCAAATCCCCGGTATGCCCAATATCAGCCATAGCATCGCTTTCTTAAATAGAGAACCCAGTGGGAACCACTGTAGAAAGAAGAAGTATGTTGTCGCAGCTGTGACAAAGAAGGGTAGTTTGAACAAAAATAGAAAGACATAGATCGGAAGATAAATGCCCGCGGGTTGTGAGGAGACGGGAAAGAAAGGAGCTATTCCAGAGCCTACGACGGATGCATTAGCAGGGACGCATGTCTTGACACTGGCGACGCATTCAGATATACTAACCTCGATCACGGAACTGTGAATACTTCTCCATCTTGAGCGAGATCTTTTGCGCGGCGTGAGATGAAGGTCGCAAATGGGAGAGGGCGAACAAAGTAAATAGGGTCGGGGGTCGCCACCTTACCCGCTACGACTTGAAAGGACACATCCAGAGGCAGGACGATTGGAAAGTTATGAGAAAGCAGATTGCTGGTGAGGTGCGATTTTTGAGAACGGATTTGTACAGTACTGATTACGCAGTGCAGAAGTACTTCGCAGTTTCGGTGATCTTGTGTCCAGTCCGTACAGTAGTGTGGGAGAGGTGGGTACCTTAGGCACTTGGCTTGTGATTAACAGGGGTTGGATGCCCCAGCCCCAAAGTGGCTTAGGGCCGTTGTTGCTACACGCCATCCACGTGATAAAGTCAACACTCGGAGAACCTGGGACGTAAACAAAACCTCCGAACCTTTTGAATCTTTGAGACCGGACGAAACCAACCTTCCAAGATCTTAAGAATACTTATTCATAGGCTTGGCTAGCTGGCCACTGCCTGGCACAGACATATCTCGACAATTGCATTCATTTCATGCATGTTGTAGTGTGCTCACGTGTTTAGCACTTACTCCGAGTGAAGATGGATTACAGCGAGGAGAACTCGGTATGAGCAAATCCATCCATTTCTACCTACTGGCCAAGTGACTGACAAGATGTCCATTGTTGAAGTTTATGCGAACATCTCAAATGCGCCCACCAAGTCGGATTCCATCTCCGCCAAAGGGGCTGGCTGAAATTTCCGAATCGCAAGGCAATTCTCGTTCAAAGCCGATATCAAAGTTGCCCCCCCCATCTTCTCTTAAACATGTATTGGGCCCGCCATGTAAGTGATAACCAAGGGTCACAAAGTATTTGATTATCGTTTAGTTCTGATTTCCCCAGGTAACGAACCTGAAAGCAAACGAAGGACATTAGTGGAAAGAGCAGGAGAAACAGGATCCGCCACATCTGCTATAGCCAATTCTCGATCAATTGTCAAGCCTACTTCTTTGGCTGGAGCAGGAGTAAGTCTCCCATAGTTAAAACCTCCTTTTTTCACAAAACTCTCTTGCAATGGTGACCTACCAAGTATCCTGAACGAGATTGGTTGTGGCTTCATGACTGAATTTCAGACTACTACCCACCAACACTTGTTTGACGAGGTTGAGCCATCAACCGACTTATAAAAAGGAGAACGAACTGATTGCTAATATGTATAAACTCTTAGAAATCTGCCGGCCATATTCGCAATACTTCCTTGACGTCTTCGGTATCTTCTTCACGGGCACCATCAGTCTCATCTCGACATACTTCCAATAGCAGTTGGTCAAGCAGTGTTGGTCCATATAATCGACCCAAATCAGCATACGGAGGTCGCCCGCCAACGTCAAATGGAAGTTTCAGTCAATCTACAACGACACGACCAACCTCCACCAACCCAACCTCTCGCTCAGCAACGTCTACAGAACAGAACTTTTCTTTGGATGATAAAAGTATGAAGTCGTCTAATTCCATTGAGTCTTCCATTTTGTTGCCCCAAGGGTATATACCACTTCAGAATAAGAAGTTAAGGTCACCGCAATCAAGGCAAATATTGAGACGTCATCGGTCTGCCATCTCAAATAGGGATGTTTCTGTCAGTACCGCCATGAGTAGGCTTCATCTTGATGAAGAAGTAATACTTTACGAACCAAATGAGAATCAAGCGATCTCCCTAAAGAAGCAACTAAATACACCTCCGTCATATCATAAGCATTCGATCTCTACAAGCCTGCACAATCCGAGGCTCGATGGCTCCGAAGGTGCACTTGTGCTATATCAGCCTTCTAGGGGCAGCTTAGTGGCTTCAAAGACGCCATCTCAAATCCCTAAGATATCAAAGACGGGTGCTCTGAGTGTTACACCCTCTCGTCGCAGACATCCCAAATCTTCTCCCCCTAAAACTCCATACTTGACGAAAGATTCTAACATATCCGCGTTTACAGAATGGGATGTCAATGGCCGTTTAGAGAATATAGAAGGGCTATATTCCCAGCTGAAAGACTCTCTGAATAGTACAAGCTTAGAACGAAATAGTCTCGAGGAATCTGTTGCAAGGTACAAGGCAAGAAGTCGGTACCCCTCGATAATCAAACAAAGAGATGATCGCTGACATAATGCTATTTGACAGTTGCTGAGCTTGAGGGCATTAGATCACAGTTATCTTCTGAGAACAAGGCTCTCCAGGGAGACTTGGAAGATATGAGGCTGAAAACTGATATGCTCCAGCAAAGATTGCTAACTGCAACCACTGGTCTTGATGATCAGATCAGAGCCCACCGTATTGACTCTGACGAAATTAGGAGAGACCATCGTAATGAAGTTGAGAAGCTTCGACGCGACAAGACAGATGAAGTTGACCGTCTACTTCGGTTGCATCGAGAGGAACTCCGTGAGCTTGAGCGGCGAGCAGCCACAGAACTCGAGGATCGAGTCCGAGAACTTGAAAAGCGAAATGATGCTAAACTTGAAGAAGAGCGCAGCCGAAGAGTTCGGGAAGTTCAGGACCTTGAGGTTAAGATCGTATCAGATAGCCAAAGTCTGGATCTAGAGCTGCAAAAGAAAGACCGAGAGATTCAAAACATGAGAGGAGAGTTGGAAGATGTTCGAGGGGAGCTTGATCGAGAGCAAACCTTGAAAGCCAGTACCCAAAAGAATCTCGATGAATTAAGGGAGAACTTCAAGAAAACCGGCAATGAGTCTTCTACAACGATCCAGAGCTTAGAGAATACAGTGGCAAGCCTTCGCGCTCGCATTCACTTCCTCGAGTCTGGAAGCAAAGCACAATCAGATAGTTTTGCGGAGATGGAGGCCAGATTGCAAGACGCTGTCCGGTCTGCAGAAGTATCCAAACAAAAGCTAGTTAAAGAGGAAACTCTACGACGCATTCTCTTCAACCAGGTTCAAGAGCTGAAAGGAAATATTCGAGTTATGTGTAGGGTCCGGCCAGTATTCAACGATAGCGATGGCGAGGCTGCTAAGCTGAAGTTTCCTGACACTGATAAGGAATCGAAGGAGCTCGAGATTCTTGGGAAGGAAGAGAAGAGCAGTTTGGGAAACATCAGTAGAAAGACTCATTCGTTCACTTTTGATCGAGTATTTGGACCTGAAAGCCAGAACCAGGATGTGTTTGAAGAGATTTCACAACTCGTCCAAAGTGCTTTGGATGGATATAACGTCTGTATTTTCTGCTACGGTCAAACAGGATCCGGCAAGACCCATACCATGTCATCTGAAGATGGCATGATACCCCGTGCAACTCATCAAATATATGAAACTGCAACCAAATTAAAAGAAAAAGGTTGGACGTACACAATGGAAGGCAGCTTTATCGAGGTTTACAATGAGGATATTCACGATTTACTCGGCAGCTCGAAGGATTTTGACAAGAAAAAGCACGAAATTCGACACGACGAGCAAAAGAAGCAGACTGTAGTGACTGGGTTGAAGACTGTTTCGCTGGATTCTCCCGACTCGGTTGAGTTGATGCTGAAACAGGCTGCTTCAAATCGAAGTGTTGCGGCCACTAAATCCAACGAGCGTTCCTCTCGATCACATTCAGTCTTTATCTTAAAGCTTCTTGGTCGTAATAGCTCCACCAATGAAACATCCGAAGGCACCCTAAATCTGGTTGATCTCGCTGGTTCTGAGAGGCTCAAGCAATCTGGAGCTGAGGGGGATAGAATGAAGGAGACACAGAATATCAACAAGAGCTTGAGCTGTCTTGGGGATGTCATTGGAGCCTTGGGCCAAGGAAAAGAAGGCGCTCATATTCCTTATAGAAACTCAAAGGTAGAGTCTCTCTTTCGTTATCAAGGGGAATTATTAACAATAATCTAGTTGACATATCTGTTGCAATACTCACTTGGTGGCAACTCCAAGACTCTCATGTTCGTAATGGCTAGTCCATTAGAAGCCCACTTGAGCGAAACATTAACTAGCTTGAAGTTTGCTACAAAAGTAGGTCCATCCACTCATTTTGTCTAGAGTCAATTCTCACGGCGAGTAGGTACATAATACACATATCGGAACGGCAAAGAAGTCAACGAAGATTCGAGAACGCAGCAGCGATTAGGGAATTGAGAAGAAGTTCGGTATGATAGGATAGGGTATTGTTTGTGATACTTCTGGCGTTGGGGTATTGGATTCTCTTGGATTCTCCCATCAGATGGCCTGGGGTAAAGGAGTATTTGTCTTGGTATCCTCGTACGAGATTAGTGCAGCATAGCATTATTGTCATTGATGTATGCAAGGGATGTTTCCAACGCCCGGTGGAAGCCCTTGCTTCTAGAATAAATTGAACACTTTACCATTGATTGAAAGGGCGACCATGCGAACCGGTAGTCTGACTGTATTTGTACTACTTACTCCCCGGCATGATGCGAATGTTGTCTTGTACCGCTTTATTGTACAATACCGTATGGTACTACAGTACAATACTGTACGGGGGTGGGGTAGTGATGCTCTGCTTACCGGATGGTGCTGACGGGCTGTTTCATAGGGGCAAATAATGGCTGAATGGCTGAATGGCAGCAACTGATTATCCCACGTGCAGCGCTGATCAGAGTCGTTCAGGGGGGCGCAGCACTCCACCCCGTATTGCGGCATCGTACTGTAGTACCTTGGCCCACCATCGTTACAGGGCCTTCCAGCGCCCTACAGGCTGCAGGACAGCAGATCCAGTGGCGGCAAGACCCGCGGGGGAGGCCCGTGAGCGGCATGGCGGCAATGGTGGGAGGTGAATGGACGATCGAGCTCTCGGCAGCGCACAGCTCAGCTCAGCTCAGCTCAGCCGAACGGAGCTTCCCTTAATTGTCCCACGTAGCCTTCCTTCCTTCTTTCATTGACTCTGCCATTGTTATTACTGTACTGTTGCCATCTCTCTGTATCTTTCCTGAATCATATTTCAAGCTCGATTTCCCAACAATTCTCTACTTTGTTGCCTCTCTACTGTCTTGGTTCGTCCCCTTTCCTCCCTTCCTTCCACTTCTTGTAGCTAGCTAGCTAAAACAATCGTCAGTCTCACCATGCCGTTTGACATTCCCTCCATCCGCAGCCTCACTACCTTTGCCGGCAGTCTGCTCTCGCAGCTTCCATTAGGCAATTTCGATGCTCAAGTCCCTTCAGTTACACCCGCAAAGTCCCCTATCTCCTTTGGAAATGCACCGAGTTGTCCCGCCGACAGTCCACTCTCTTGCCAAAACTCAACTGAAGTAACTGACAGCTGCTGTTTCATATATCCCGGTGGCCAGCTCTTATCGACTCAATTTTGGGATACCAGCCCTTCTGTTGGCCCATCAGACAGCTGGACATTGCACGGACTGTGGTATGCTGAAGATCTCCCTTCTTGGCCCCTCTCTCCCCTTAAGGTGGTAGCAAGCTGAAAACCATTTTCCTTCAGGCCTGATCTCTGTGATGGCAACTATCCAACATTTTGCTCGTTTGCCCCTCAGTACCCAAGCATAACAGATATCGTCTCTGCTGATTCTGATCTCCTTGATTTTATGAACGCTTACTGGCTGCCTAACCGTGGAGGGCCTGAGAGTTTCTGGCAACATGAGTGGAGCAAACATGGTACCTGCATCAACACCCTCGCTCCCAGTTGCTATGGCGATGATTATCAGAGTGGAGACGAGCTTCTTGCTTTCTTTAGGCGGGCTGTTGAGATGTTCAAGGTATGCACTTAAAATTGAATGCTACAAGTCCTTGTGTTTGCTAAGATTCAATTAGAAACTTGATAGTTACAAAGCCCTCGCAAGTGCCAACATCTTACCTTCTTACTCGCAGACCTACACAAGGAACGAGATTGAAGATGCACTCACATCCATCACTGGTGCTGAAGTCGTTCTTGGTTGTCATGGGAATAGGTTGGATGAAGCTGTAAGCCCCTCTTTCCCCGATGAATCATGCCAGTGATCTCTTTCCAAATCTCCGCCATGTCCTCATAGCTTGCTCTTCTGTTATTGAAGTCTACAACAAGTTATAGCATGAAAATAGCTAATTGAGAATAAATAGTGGTATTCATTCAACGTGCAAGGCAGTCTACAAACTGGAGAATTCGTACCCGTTTCCCCGGCAGGAAAGAGTAGAAAGAGCGGAAGCTGTCCGAAGAGAGGAATTAAGTATCTACCTAAAAATTAATTGTTACACGTCTAAAAGCTTGCGTTAAGACTTACCATGATTGATCGTTCAAAGCGCTTCTTCTTTGAGGCACTGAGATGAGATAGCCTGGAATCCAAAATTGTTTAAGGTATGCGGGCATCAGGGTTCTAAAATTGAAAGTTGTATCTCAATATCTTTTTAATTACAATGTGATGAGTCTTCAAGACTACAGTTTTTGGTAAAGCTCCTAATCAGGACTTGCGCTCTCGACTTACCGCGGTGTTACAGCAGTCTGATCACTGGCTGGTCTTAAAAGAAAAAATACACTGTTCATTCCACAATTATAAACCGAGCTGGATATGTAGATTGATAAAAACTTTTCTTCTCTGCAGCCTCTTCCTATATACTTATCAAACTAAAATTTCACCACCTCGTTTCATTCTTCGGTGCTTCCTAGTCACCAGCTACGCCAAATCAATCTCTCCATCTGTGATACATCCATGACTAGCATCACTCACGCACCTCGCGTACTTTGCGAGTGTCCCTTTCTTATACTTCAACGGCTTCGGCATGAACTCCTTTTTCCTCCTCTCGATCTCCTCTTCTGATACATTCAGATCCAACACTCGCTTCTCGGCATCAATAACCACTTCGTCACCATCTCTTACCAGTCCAATCGGACCCCCTTCTTGCGCTTCTGGTACTATATGCCCGATCAAAAATCCGTGAGATCCACCTGAAAATCGGCCATCGGTGATGAGCGCTACATCTTGTCCTAATCCTGCGCCCATGATTGCTGAAGAGGGTTTTAGCATCTCGACCATCCCGGGTCCGCCTTTCGGTCCCTCATAGCGGATTACCACCACGGTTTTTTCGCCCTTCTTGATCTGCCCGTCTTCAAGAGCTGTGATGAATTCTTCTTCGGCATCATAGCATTTTGCTTTCCCAACAAATCTCAGCCCTTCCTTGCCCGTAATTTTCCCGACTGACCCACCAGGCGCCAATGACCCTCTTAAAATCTGAATATGACCTGTTTTTTTAATCGGATTGCTCAGAGGACGGATTATTTTTTGGTCCGCTGGGAAATCAGGTACATTTTCCAGATTCTCAGCTAGTGTTTTTCCTGTTACGGTCATACCTGAGCCATCCAAGATCCCTTCTTTGAGGAGAAACTTAAGAAGTGATGGAGTACCTCCGATCTTGAAGAGGTCGGCCATGACGTATTTGCCTGACGGTTTAAGGTCTGCTAGGAATGGGATACGGTCCGATACTGATTGGAAGTCATCAATTGTCAGCTTAATGCCAACACTATCTGCAATGGCGATGAGATGGAGAACTGCGTTGGTAGAGCCGCCAGTAATATTTACTACTATCATGGCGTTTTCGAAAGCTGTGCGGGTCATGATGTCGCGAGGGCGGATGTCTTGGACTAGAAGGTTTTTGATAGCTTCTCCAGCGGTGAGACACTCGTCGTATTTGGCTTGGGATTCGGCGGGGTTAGAGGAGGAGCCGGGGAGGCTCATACCCATCACTTCGATGGCAGTGGCCATCGTGTTTGCAGTATACATTCCTCCGCAAGCCCCTCCTCCGGGACAGGCATTCCTAATGATATCAAATCTTGTCTCCTCTGAGATCTCACCGCTAATGTATTGGCCATAAGCTTGGAAGGCAGATACGATGTCAATATCTGCGTTACCTTGCGTAGCTGCGCAACCAGGTTTAATTGTACCTCCGTAGACCATCAGGGAGGGGCGATTGACTCTACCCATGGCCATCATTACGCCTGGCATGTTCTTATCACAACCTCCCCAGAACGGTCAGCAAAGAATGTCTCGTGTTTATACCAAGCAATATGACTCACCTGGGATAGAAATATTGGCATCATACCATTGGCCTCCCATCACCGTCTCAATGCTATCGGCGATCAAGTCTCGAGATTGCAAAGAATATCTCATGCCTTTCGTCCCCATGGAAATCGCATCCGAGACACCAATGGTGTTGAACTGGTACCCTACTAATCCGGCCTTTTCCACACCAACCTTTACTCGATTGTTGAGATCGAGAAGGTGCATATTGCACGGATTTCCGGAGTACCATACTGAAGAGATTCCCACTTGTGCTTTGTTGAGTCCCTCTTCTGTCAATCCGGTGGCATACAGCATAGCTTGGGATGCTCCTTGGGATTTGGGTTGTGTGACTGTGGCGGAGACTTTGTTGAGAGAGCCATTATTTTGGGATTGAGAGGAAGTGGAGGCAAGTCCTCGACTGCAAAATGTCAGATAATTGATCTAGGAGTAGGGAGAGATCGAGTAGCTGCCACACATACATATATTTTCCTGGTGTTCTTGCAGTCATCATGGACGTTGTTGCCCGCGCACTGAGTCGTGGGAGCATCTTCCGCACAAGCTTCCTAGCACTTAAACAGGGAAACGCTCCACCAATTCGACTTCACAAGCCGTCTCAGATCATAGGATGGGCAGAAGAAGCTGGAGGTGGTTCAGTTCAATTCAATCCAATTCCAATCCAATTCTGCACACGAACTGGTCGCCGTTTTGAGGGGGACAGGCGGTGGATGAGGTAGGGTAGGTACTGTACTCTACCGACTGCATGATTCAGAGCACTGGGGGAGTCACTTTTTTTTTCCGACAGCGGAATCGGTCGGTAAAACCGCACTTGTTCTCATGGGCCAATCATATGGCAGCAATTTCTACACTGATCAATACCACGTGATCCTCCCCATACATTACCGTCGTAGTCGATATACCAGACCCTTCGATACCGAACTACCCCATAGATTCACACCGTCCCTATATACAGGACGGTACTCGGTGCAGTACAGTACGTGAAACCCCTGCGGTTTTCACATTGCCTTTATCAGATCCGGAAACGAATCCGAGAAACGCACAACCCGATTGGATGCTGTGGCGCTTGCCGTCATCATGAAATACTGTACCTGGACTTGTACTCCACTGTTCTGCACTGTGTTGTAGCGACACATGCCTGAAAAGCTCCCACCTCGGCTTGTCGCTTTACCTCTGCCCAGACTTACCTTTCCTGTATATCAAAGTGTACATCTGCAGTTGCACTAAAATTCGCATTTGATTTCGAGTGGGGAGCATATGATTGAGAGCGGGGCCCCAAGAGCTTCACATAAATAGTCCTCATTTCTTCCCCCTCCTCTTCTCTCGTTTCTCCAGCTCTTTCTACCAACACAGAGGTGATACAGATACCCCGCGACGTTCAACAATAATACGTCAAAGAGGACTCGACTGAACCGGACAAAAACAATATGGCTGCTCCCGCCGATGTCACAATCAAGAGCCTCGCTGGCAAGTGGGTTATGGTACCTATCTCCCTTTCTGTCTGCCTGTGAAGGGTTCAATGATTCAGCGTTCCCCACTTTCAAGTCATCCGCCTAACTAACAGCTATCAATAGAATAAATCCCTCTCCGATAATACGGACCCCGTCCTTGCCCTTCAAGGCGTCAGTTGGTTCACCCGCACGGTCCTCGCCCATGCTACTGTTACCCTCGACGTCAAACAGTACACAGCCGACGACGGTGTTACACACGTCGATATTGAACAAACCGTAACGGGAGGTATCAAAGGGACAACCGAGCTCCGTGCGCTCGACTGGACCTTCCGCAAGCACTCTGATCATCTTTTCGGGAACCTCAAGGGAAGGAGTCGTTGGATCACACTAGATAATGCTGAAATTACAGATCCGTGGCTCAAAGAAGGGTGGTTAGAAGGGGACAATGAAAACGGCGGTCCTGGTGGAGAAAGACATATTGAGAGTTTTGTGGACAATGAAGAGAAGGGGTGGACAGGAGAGCAGGTTTGGGGGTTTTCGATTGTTGATGAGAAACGGTACTATACGAGAAGAGTAGTGATTACTAAGGGAGAAGAAGTGTTGAAAGTCAGGCTTTACTATAATTGGCAGGGGAACGAGTAAATTACTAGGAAAAGTAGGGCCAGGGGCGAGGATGATAAGTTTTCTTTTAGGAAAACTTTCTAGAAAGCATCAGATCGGATGATGTTTCGAGTTTTTCTTTCCGGGGATATTATTATACTCGACCTGTGTCTTTTTGGATCCGTCATTGAATTTAGTGTCTAAATTCTGCATGAAGTCTTATATCATAAATGTGTTTTTGAGAGCGTCGAGCGTTGGTGTCTGCGTCGTGTCGAGTTGCTTTGTCCATAGAGTCCTGTCTGAAATTATCAAGTGCAGAAGGATATTCTTATTTGCTGTATCTCGAATATTTTCATTTTATGAAGTTGTGGCATACATCGAGAATTTGATTTGATCAAAGAATTTTAAGCCGGCAAAGTCAATGGGCAGTTCTGGCACACTTGTATGTATTTTGCCCGGTGTCCTTGACCGTCAAATATACTACCTATCTTATCTTTGATAGAGTTGAATGATGAGTTGAGGCCTCTTCAGAATACTCGTAAGTCACGTGTAGAACACTCATATCGCCGAGTGCCAGCAATAAGCGACAAGCCCCTGAACCCCTATTCTTCACTCTGAGTAACACTGTTGAGCCATAAGCCATCCCAAGATGGTCGTAAAAGTATTATTCTCTTATAGAACTAGAAATAGTATTAATTCCTCGAAAATTATTGAAAATTATTCGCTCTCCTAAGGAATTAAAGAAGTCTACCGATTGTCCTGGATAGCGAATCTAGGAATTTCATAAACATTTAACACTTTCAACATTCACTTCAACCCTTTCTATTCTTTCTCCTTCCATACCCACCCGCTCCACGGCTGACTCCATGGAAGTTTGCTGAATTTGTGACCCGTACTCTATTTTAAGCTATCCATTACTTCGGCTTTTACGCTCAACCTTCATCTCCACCGCTTATATCTGTTGCAACTCTCAGATGTGACGAGTTTAAGGATATGTACAAGTCAGCAAGTCGCATTAGCACACCCTCGTAGGAGGAAGTTGATTAATTTGTCCTGACGGTCAGTTATCTGACCAGAAGGATTGACTGAACACAAATGTCAAACTAGTCAAGAATGGGAAGTTGTTCCGAGGCAATAGTACTCCATTGTCTAGAATAAATCTATCCTCTAAAATTGCCATAGATAGCGTCGCAAGGCCTCGCCACTTTGGAATAATCTCCAAGTCCAATGTTGACACAGGCAAAAAACATAAAGCAATGCAATCGCCTAGGCAATACAGATCTACCAACCTGAGAGAATAGAGAACTAAGATATAATTCACACTGAAGGACGATTTAAGAGTGGCAATCAGCACCAGATATACTTTTGAAAAGTTGCATGAATTCAATTATGAGATATACCGCTCTTTTCAGTACACAAAAGCTAGTCAAATCGTGCATCCACCTAACCAAAGGAAGCCCATAAACGGGTCAGTAGATCCTTTGTAGTATCCCATACGCTTGAAACTCTCTTTCGATGTCCCATATCCTTTTGAATCAGCACCCTCTTCAGCCTCAGAATCTCTTCATCTCCCAGCCCACACATTTTTCTCACATATCCCTCAGCGCCACCCCACTTCTTTTCGACCATCTCAAGCATAGCGAGCATACTTTCCTTTCTTGCACCCACCATTCTCTCCGCTCGTGCTCTACCACCATCTCCATCTCCGGCAAATACAGGACTTTTCATCAGTCTTGCGACTGCAGCATCCCTGGTTTGCCTCAGGCCAATATCAGAAAGTGCATATTCCTCGGCCACCTTTTCTGGTTTGACGCCTAAGAAAGAGAGGATAACTCCCACGAAGACCCCGGACCGGTTATTACCGGTCGTACAATGAATGTAGAAACCTGACGGAGATTTTGGGTCCATAGATGCCAGATGTAGTAATATGACGCGACAGGTAGGAGCGCCATGAGTGAGAATATCGGCGAATGCTTCAACAATGCCCTATATATTGGTCAGCTCGATTATGTGATATTCAGGCCATGTGTCCCCACTACCCTTGGCCCACTTCGCCCAGGGGTTGTGAACAGTAATGCAGCGTAAAGCGGGAGTGTGAAAGAATGTCGCACCTCAGTTCCATCACTGGCATACTGTACATATCTAGCTGCAGCCTTCTCTGGTGAATACTCGACGTCGGGGAACACAGGAGCCCAAATTCTCTTGATCCCATCCAACGGTTCACTGCCTCCCAACTTTTCTATTTGGCCCTTGGAACGCAAATCAAAATCTGTGTTAATTCCAATCTCTTTTAACTTGGTCACCCCAGCAGGTGTAATTTTGATAGGATCAGCACCTCTGTAAAAAATTCCTCTACGGACTCTGGATCTCGGATAAGGATTGTCGTCTGATATGGGCCACCCCCCCACGTCCCGAAAGTTCGAAAGTCCAGGGATATCGATGAACTGAGGTGGCTGCCCTGCCTTCTCAGCATCGTCGGTCATTAGGTCTTCTTGCAAGGAGATATCAAATAGAAAACACGTGACCCGCGCAAAGTGGGATACTGCGGATTTCCCAGAGCAACGCAGTAAGAGCGGCGAAATACTTTAGGACACACAGCGACTTAAGCTTAGAAGGGGTTGCTAAAGAATCCCACGTATTTTGCATCCATGTTTGAGAAATGAGTTTGAGGTTTTTAAAAATTAATTAGTTCGCGAATGTTTCTCGAACGGGGAAGCTGAATTGCGTGCGCATTGTCTTCACGCCTGAGATAACCATACATCTGGTTCGACGGTAGCCAACCATCTCAAAGACATGCGGCGGTGGGCGTTGGCGCTCAACATCACTGTTCTTATGACTGCGCGACACACGATTGCACACTTGGACCAATAAGAGATAGCCACCAAGTGCGAAGTATCGTGTATCTAGTAGCCTTAACCAAGTAGGGGCAAGTACGCACTGTGGTCAGTTTCATGGAGTGGGGCATCTCCTGGTTCTATGCTTAATATGACTACAATACTTCTACCAGCATCAAATTTGAGAGCACCCTTTGAGAACGAAGAAAACTTAAAATTTTCGAAATATTGCCATCAAATAATTATCCTTGGCATTACCTATAACTATGTTATCTTCCCCGGCCTCGCTTCCCTTCCATCTCGCCAAAGATCTCAAAGGGGTCTAATTGATGCTTGGAGGAGTGGAATGTGCGGTCTCAACTACGGGTAAATATTCATAAGGAGACCACCTTGATGCCCACAGTAACCTACTCGGATGGTTCACTCGCGTGACTCGGAGGAGTTTTAAGCGATCTAGTAACGCAAGCAAAAGTAATTTGAAGCAGTCTGTTAGGTATTCGAATTGTGATCTGATACAGCTGTGCAAAGCTCTAACTCGCTAATTTCATCTTGCATCTCGAATCAAAAGTAAAGAGATGCTTGTGGACGGAGGTGAGGGCTATAGCAAGACTCAGGCTGAAGCAAATCACATCATAGAGTCCCATATTCACACAAAGAGTATCTAAGTGCCAATTCCATGGGACCTTAATATGAGGAGTAGAGGGTTTCATGGTAAATTTTGTAGGTATTAACTTTTTCTAGAGGGAGATCAACCACCAGCCTCGAAGTGTAACTGTCCTCAAGCGTCAGAAATTAATTTAAACAACAAATTCACTACCAGAGAGAGGCACTTACTAGAGAATTTTTATCTACGCAGGTAACCGCACTGCATAGAATTGTCCGTCTAACGCATACCATCTACATTCACCAATATCACCACTATCAACTGTCAAGCGATTTCTCTGGGCCCACGTTCCATCCAACTCCCTGCACCAGTACATTCTGAACGGATCATCATCGGCTGGCTTCATATCTTGTTTCTGATCAATTTCCTGCGCCTGTGCCAATGCCATTTGTTGTGCAAGAATTTCACTACCAGTTTGTCCGTAGGTGCCCATAACAGGTTGCTGAGTGTTGAAGGCTTGCAGACCATTGATCATTCCTGGAGGCTGGATAATATATGGCTGGTAGGGAAGCGGATAGGCGGCTTGAGGTGGAGCGATGAAAGATGGTTGCTGGTAGATAATGGGTTGAGAAATCTGGAGAATGTGAGTTAGCATATTCTTAAAGTTATGCTTAGTTATTCTTGAAAAAAGGATCGGCTGGTTGCTATAAATACAATAATGGGAACCAAAAGGAAGATGAGGGTGTAGAGGATATGTACGGTAGAGATGGGAGTAGCTATCTGGTGTCCTGAAATAGGAACTGGATTGACCATGCCGACAGAAGTTGCTATCGCCGGGGCATTTCCAAACGGGCCTTGAGGAACGTATGTGATGCCACCCACGACGATTGATCCATCTGACCGGGGTATGTAAGTATGTAGATGCGGCCCATTAGTGGTGTCACCTATTTGCGGCTGATAATTCTGCTCTGAAGACTTAACCATGGCGAAGATGCAGTGAGACAGTAGTATTCAGAAGGTAGAACGAGGTCAAACTTCAATATTGGTGAGTGTAAAACGGAGACCGATTTATTGATTTCAAAAGTCTCCAAAAATGATCTTATGCTCTGGAGATGATACAAATTCAATGCCCAGCGTTTTAATATCGAAAGAAAGAGGGGTGAATAATTCTATAAAAGGAAGGAAGACGAAATTGCCAAAACAAAGAAAGCGAGCAGCCAACTACATAGTGCAGTAGCATGGTCAGGAATCCAAATAAAAGATAATTTACTAACAGGAAGGGCTGTCACTTTCACCCATTGTTTTATTGTAGGATCATAGTAGTCGTATAGCTTTTGTTTATTCTTCTTCTTCGGCTCCTCCAAATAGGTATCAATCCAGGGCCAGCAAGGGACGCACATGGTAGCTCGAATTCCTTGTCATCCGAGAAGAGGAAGCGCAGAGGAAAATAGAGATTTAGTAGACAGTAGCAGGTAGTGGTTTGAGTCACGTTCCGGAGTATAGGTAATTGTGTGTTGTAGACTTGTGTTCGAGGCCGAACGGATGTATGGCGTTAGATTGGAGTGCGGTGGGAGGCAGTTTGAGGAAGGAATTACTATAGAAGTACTGTATGTCCCCTTCCTATGTGAATTCGTTCAAAAGTGAACGTCAGTGTGAGAAAACTACATTCTGGAAATACACCTATAAAAGTATGCTTTACAAGCGATATCGATTCTGCGTGGCCAGGTGTCTTGTCAACCACAGCATATAGGGTTCTCCAATGTCATCTTCAGTCTCAACACCCACGATTTCGTGTCTACTACATACTTTCACAAATTGGTTCTCCGCAGATTTTTTCATCGTCTAGAGCCTTGTTTTTGACTGTTGCTTTCTTAACTAAAGACTTTCTGTGCCAAAGTTCCAATATATTGATCCCTAAATAAAAATACACTATAATACGCAGGAAGAATAAGAACTCAGGCGGTACAGGACAATAACATATTCATCTTCTGCGTTCTTTAAATTTCTGCATTTGGAAGTATCCAGCATCATTAAATAGGAAGGCTCGTCTTCCACAACATTCCACCCGTCCTGACTCCTGTATTGGCTGTGCTAATTTGATACCGCCACGGCCCATCTTGAAGATCATAGCCTCTACCGCTTTCCTTTGGCTTAGGTGAAACCTGGGTGCTACCAGATACTGGACTAAACTAGGACTGGAGAGCTAAACTTGGGAGGACCAAGAGCGTTTGCAGCCACTCTGAGTACTGGCCTCTGTGGCCGTCGGATGTTCTGCCTGGATCAGCACTAGTATTCTTACAGCGCCGAGGGATGCTTCCCAAATAATCTTGTCTGAGATTGATGGGTGGAGCAATACTCAGTTGGATCGCATTACGAAGAGTGATCAAAAAAGCAGAAAGAGATATGTCATAGGAAAGAAGAGAGCTTTAATTTGCAAAGAGCCACTACTATGGCCGCAACAAGACAGAGAAGCAAGACCTTGTACTCGCTCCTTCCTTTATAATCGAGGGAGAGACTAGGCTCCTTGAGAAGCATAGTTTTCATACAGCATCCTTTAATGATATTGATCTGCAAAATAGGCGTCAGATTGAACATACTATATATCATATTACACTGACTTTCTCACACAATCCAAGTTTTGCTTCGCCTATTAACTTTCTGATCTCTTTTAATTCACTGTCTAATAGTTTCTAGACTTCCACTCGTTGTCCTCCCTCTGGAGGTTTATGATTAGGTTTATTATCAATCAATCTTCCCTTGTGTCGTTGCGTTTGTAGGATTCCGGAGTTATCAAAGGATCTGGTCTCAAATAGAACGATGTATCTGCGTATACAGTCTCAAGAGCATCAGGGTCAAGCACTGATATTGCTACTAAGTTGTCGAGGCCTACATTCTCGATCATTGATTCAGTAGGCGGATTAAGAGTGCAATAATATGTTGCAAGCTCTTTTGATTGTTTTGGATTCCATGGATGAAGTGACTGGGCCATTGATTTTTGATTGAGCCTTTCGGTTGCGATACTTTCGTAATGTGCGAACACTTCATCCAGTGCTTGAATATTGTAAAAGAACTAAAGTTGGAGAGAGATATGTGAGGAGGAGAAGTCGCGACCCGCTCCCAAATTAAATTTTCGTATCGTGTTATAAGGTGAATTGTGCAGGCTCCAAAATCACGTCCATATTAGCAGTCTTAATTATGAGAAAACAAAATTCACAAAACTTCTTAAACAAGACTTTTGCATTCAACACTTGCTCAAATTTTCCTCTAGTATCTGTATTAGGCTTCTGTAATTCTGCAATTCTGCAGAGACCCACCACGCCTTCATACACTTCATCCTGTGCATGTCTATCTATATGTACAGTGTTTCCTAAACCGGAGGAGAGTTCGTCCACGCTAATGCAATTTGCGCCAAATGGTAAATTCAAATAATCAAACAAAATAGAACAGGATGCTAATACATGTTGTTGACGTTGTGTGGGTCATCGGGTCGTCTGATGAAATCGATGGAGGTATATGATTTTGTGAGCAGAAATTAGCACCTCCAAAAAAGCGCTTTTCTTGTAACCTAGAAAAAAATGTGTTAGCAGATTCGCTACCAATATGGAATATTTTGAACTTGCTGCCCAAGCCCCTGCAACCGTTGCTACGATTCCTCCGGAGATCATCATAGGTCGTATTCCCCTGGTACTCTTAAAAAGCATTCCACTCAATGCGCCTGCTACAATACTATTTGCCGAGTCATGTTTTCCTCGCAGGTGCCCAATAAAGGAATTGAAACCATTATAGACCAAGGCGATCACCCCAGCAGAGTTCCCTAAGAAAGGTCCTCTCCTTGTTATAGCGTTTAATACCGAATTAAGGCGAAGCTTTGGTGGTTGGCCATTGGATCTTCTCAGCCCTTCTTGTAATCCCCATGCTCCTCCAACAGTCAGGGCAGTCAGGTAAGTAACTCCTGTGCCATAACATAAATCGTCCGACCAGCCTCGCGAAGGGAGAGCTGATTGTGAGCCAGGAAGATCAGACAAGGCAGAATCTTCAAGAGAGAGATAATCCAGGGTTTGTTGATTTAACCCAGCGAGAGGATGTAACTGTGAGGGATCGGCAAAGGAGGGGCCTGTGAGGAACGAAGAAACATCTTGAGCTTCTTGGGGATCAAAAGGAGTGGGTTGAAAGGTATCAGACGGGAGACTGGACGTTGGAGATGCATTAGAAGAGGCTGTGGAAGAAGAAGACTTCCGCCCCGTGAGCTTATCCCAGATAGACATCTTGAAATTCGTACAGAAACAAATAAACTAGTTGGTGGCAGAGGCGTGAGTTGTGGAGGATGATGAAATCTCTAGATTTTAGAAATTTCGGTGCACGTACCCAGTCACGTGTCAGTCCGGCTTCCAATTAAATTTTCACCTTCCAAAGATATTGTTTAAAGGTATCCAAATTCCATTAACAAATTCTGACTTCTAGATTTTTTTTTATGCCACGTGGCAATATAATGTAGTTCAAGAGTTCTTCTGCGTGACTAACATGGCCGAAAATCTGGCGGAGGTCGACGCAGACATGTCTGAGCCAACTCCACAGAATGATCGTTTCTCTTTGAAATGGCTTGAAAGCCAACCTGCAGAGGCCCAATCAAAGTAAGTGCTGTCCAATATTCTACGAAATTATACTAACTCAGTCTATACAGCCGTGCTCGCGAGATGTTCTTGGAATTCTTGAAAAGCGCGGCTCAGCCTCGTCATGCTTCCGGAAATGCATGTATTAAACTATGTTACTTTATCGAACAGTGTAGGGCTTCAAAGGTTCCTGTGATTCAAGAAATTACATTCTCTGAAGTTACTTGCCTTGAATTATTCAAATTTTACATTGAATGGAGTGAAAAGAATCAGAATCGTTCCATGCGCCAGGTATTGGACCTAATTGCCTCACTTATTGTTACGAACCCGAACAAAGAGACTGCAAAGCTTATCAAAGGTAGAATACTAAAGAGAATTTTGTCGATAATATCTCATCAGACTTCTCAGCCCTGGGTAAAGCCTGCTTTCAAATGCCTAGAATGCTTCGTTAGCAAGAGGACTTTATCTCTGGAATATCTGATAGTTTCCTATCAAGGGCACAACTATAGAGCAGAATTAGATTTGGCTTCGAGTACGATAATAGAACAAGATTCTGTATGGGATACTCTGTTTTTGAAAATTTTCGACTGGATGACCTTCCCAGACGTGTCGCCTGCTGTAGGCAAGTTTTTAGTTACTGCGTTTCAGGAAATGAGGACACACTCAGAGTCGATATCAGGAGGTGGCCACACTATCTTATGGCAACGATTAATACGCAACGGTCTCAACAGACATCCACAGGCTCTCGAGAATGTTAAGAACTATATATTTCCCTCATTATTCAAGCTGGATAGAGTTGGATCTTTGATATTTTTAGAAGATCTTTGCGAAGGTCGGTCAGTATCAGAGATGCAAAACGAAAATCTAGACACACAGTTTTTGCTCCAATTAGCTGCGATAGATGTAGGCAAGAAGACCGGCCTAGTTGAAGAACCCAGTACGATGTGTAAACCATCCCATACTGTTACGTGCTGAACTATCCTAGGCACAATTCCGTTTCAACTTGGAAGATCGGTTGGCGTGGTCACCTTCCAAGAAGACAGAATCGGGCCACTCTTGGCTCATGTCTCCAACACCGTTCGATCGTTGGCGTTTTCTGTTCTAGTGTCCTCTTCCTCATCCATTCGTCCGTTTACTTCAAAGTCCCTTCAAATACTTCGGTCAAACATCAGTATCCTGTACTGTGACAGTGATGCAAAATTTCGTAACGAAATATTGAGTAGCACCAAGCACATGATTGGGAGACTGCGAGGTGCGACCGCTTTTCTTTTTCGGGAGTCAGAAAACCTCTCTTCCAGGCTTCAACACTGGCATTTATTAGAAAGAGATGAATACCAAAACCGACAGCAATTATTGGAAAATATCAATGAGCTTCTGTGCAGTCACAAAAGCTTTCTTGATTGGTATCTAGAATTTCTGCTTGGGGAATTAATCCCTACCGCCTCATACCAACGACATATTATGGCTTTGAGAGCAGCAATTTTGTTACTTAGGTCGGGGATTCTGAAGCAAAACTCGAGCCTATACCCCATGCAAGGCTCTGGTAGTTCTTCTGCATGGCCATTTTCTATCGACTTCTTTAATCCAGCTTCTATTAGGTTGCTTCTGGATCTTGTCATGGATCCATTTGAGGATGTGAGGGGCAGCGCTACAGAAATCCTAAAAGTTGCAAATTCCGATAAACTCATTACCCCGCTTCCGGATCTACCTCCAGAGGACACCCAAACTTCTTATAAGCTTGAAGAAATTATCAATCAAAATAATCGTCGGTTGTTATTCCAGACGACTTCGGACTCGGTTACAATATCATCGAGCACAAACTTACTTGGACCAACTTCCATTCTCGCAAAGTTCATTAACCAAGCAGAGGATCTTTCAAAGAAAACTGGCCGTGCAGACTATGCAGATGGACTCGGGCGTGCGTATGAACTTCTTTATGGTCACTTGGGCTCCACAGAAGCTCGAATTTATCTCTTTACACAACTGGTAGATGGGCTGGAGTTGAAGGTTAAGGATGCAGAGGATAACCTAGGACAAGCTGTACTTACTGCTCCTCTCCACGGAACGTTGTCTTCGCTCAAGTAAGTTTTAACATCGAATCCGAAAATAAAAGTGAACGTTAACCTTGACAATTTCAGTTTTCTTTGGGGGGTTGTTGACTATTCAGAGGATTTTGATGCCCATATACCAGAGCACAAGATGATATTTCACAATCAGTTAGACGGTCTTTGTCTAAGAATAGTACAGTGTTGCTCCCGAATTTGGGGAGTAGTAAGAGAAGTTTTGTGTAACGACTCCCCGGAAGGCCACTTCCCCCAAGATCTCGATGTTGACGAAATCGTTGACACCAAGGATATTTTGAGCTACAGCTTTAGAGCAATACTCGAGTCAAGGTAAGTGGTAGATCGGGTGCCAAGCCCTGTGATTTGCTAAACCTTGTAGTAATCTTATGCGGACCATACTTGTTAAGACTAGGCCAGCGGTGGCCGGTTCTCCAATATCTCCTACGCAACTATTCACACTTATTGGGAACTTAACCTTCGAACAAATTTCTAATCTTCGCCATCGTGGAGCGTTTTCGGCTGTCTCACTTACATTCGCTAAGTGCTGTCAACTTACACAGTCTCAGCTGTCCAACTTTTCATCTGGAATTAGTCTATTACAAACGTGGTATAAGGTATGTGTTTTATCCCGGCCATGCTATTATTTCCGAGCCCTCACTATTTTAGGATGCCCTATGTTGTGTTTTAGAGCAGACGTCAACTACTAGACGTTCCGCGGGCATACCCGCGATATTCACTGGCATTATGTCTGCGAACTCAAACTCCCCACCGTTTGGAAAGGTTATGATGGACTTGATGTTCCTGGCAAAACAGGATGTTACAGATTCAGACGTTGACGAGACTAATTTACCACAGGTTCATGCCTTGAACTGTCTGAAAGAAGTGTTCAAAATCACAACATTAGGTAAACAGGCGGAACCTTACATAGCCGACTCCTTAAAGATTGCTGTCAAGAGTTTGTATTCAAAGAGGTGGGATATTATTTCTTTCGCGGAAAACTTAAATTTACTTGACTGACAATTGAGTCTAGATGGGCGATTCGTAATTCCAGTCTAATTCTGTTGCGTAGCCTTATAGACCGTTTATTTGGCACAAACGAGAGTAAAGATGTAATACAAGCGGGTTGGGATGGAGGCTCTACCAAAATTTCTTACGAATCATACCCAGAACTACCTGAGCTGTTGCTTGGGCTCCTTAAGGACGATACCAACGGCTTATACAATCCTAGCCAGCCAAGCCTTGGAATTGTTGAACTGGTACTTCCAGCTCTGGACATTATCCGGCGAGCAGGCCCTCCAGCGACATACTGTATTGAGATTCGTGAAGGTGTTGCACAGCATCTTGGAAGTAGAGTATGGCATATTCGAGAAATGGCTGCTCATACAATGTGTAGCTTAATGTCAAATGAGCACTGGGGGAATACAATTACAGATCTGCTGCATCTCACTACAGCCATTGAGCCAAATCACCGGCATGGACTCCTAATAGCTGTCAAAAACGTTATAGAGCGTCGATTTAGAGTCGATCCAACGCCTGACATTTGTGAGTAGGACTGTTTGTGGTTGGAGAATATTGCTAATCATTTTTAGCCGAAGTAACTGGCCTTATGATGATTTGGTACAACTCTAGAAAAGCCGAAATATATAGAGAGTCTTGCCCAGTCATTTGCGCGGCGCATCTTGATATCCAAAACACCTTTCTATATCATATCTTTAATAATCATGGAACCACATTTGCACGGGTAGTCAGTGAATTAGGCACTATCTTTTCAGCTAATGGGGGTCCATATGAACGGTTTCTCTGGCTCATCAACGATGAGCTGCCTTCGCATTCTCAAGGCAATTCAACTTCTGCCCTGCAAAACAAGACCAAAATACGGGTGACCGCTTCTCAATTGACCGGATGGGCATTGTACTGCAATGCAGCAGCCAAGAGCGCCGTCTACCATACGAGTTTCAATGAGGACCACACTTCTCTTCAAAATCTGCTGAAATACGTTGTAGGGTTTGACCATGATATTGCATCCGCTGTACTAGAAACAATCCCCAGAGCTTGGACAAGCAAAAGCCAAGAGACAACTGCAAAACTTTGTGAAGCTTACATTTTGGCCTGCAGTGCTGCCAGTTGTAACGCGGTCTATTATGCAGCTCTGTCGGGGTTTGCAACATTTCTTGAGCAGCGATTTAACCCTTGTGCCAGAGACATTGGGCTTGTGATATCTGCTCTCAAACCATTATGCTCTATTCAAAAACCAGATTCAGGAAGAGCTAGCCCATCACAGACACATATTGATACTGTCATCAGTGGATGGGTATTGCGAATCCAATATCTCTCTTCTCCATCTGATGCATTACTTTTATCGGGATTTTCTAAGGATATCAGTATATGGAAAGGTGTTATCAGCGTATGTGGTAACTCTCAGAAGGTGAGTTTATACCAGTATATTTAGATATTTTTTTTTCTGACTTCAAGGAGGACTATGAATCCCGCTACGCTGCTATTTCGGCTCTTGCAGCCTTTTACAAAAATTTTAACAGCAGAATTCTTGACGGGTCACATTTTGTCCCATCTCTGTTAGCCTTATACGACGCCTTGAACGATGATGAGGATGAAATTCGCGATCTTGCAGCACAGGTATTCTCTTCAATGGCCCGCAGACGCATGCCACCATTAACAGCCCTGGTTGCTCGCACTGAATTTGCCAAATTAATTGGAAAAGAAGGCTCGCTGCAAATCGTCACCATAAATATCATACGTCGATTGACCGGATCAAGGGAAATAGCAATTAATGCAGAATGGATCCCTCTGACTGGGCCGCGAGAGTTAATTACCGGGCTCATGGGAGGAAGCGAAAAAGAGCATGAAAACACCCTATTCGCTGAAGAGAAGCAAAATTTATTCATTGACGAAGTTAGAGAGCTCCAGATTTGGAGAGAGGTCTTTTCCAACCTGTCGATGAGAAAACATGACGTAGAGTTGGAGCCATACGAAAACAAGCCGATGTTAGAATTCCTGAAGTGGGTCATTGATGCAGCCGATATTCTTAACCGAATTGACATTCGGGATGGGCCTCTTGGATGGAGCTCAAAGCCTCAAGCATTCGAGGCTACCATTCGAATGATACATTGCGCAAATGCGTTACTCGAATACCATGACAACTATTTCGAAACCTCTATCTATCGAGATGCTATGAGTTATGGAGAAAAGGTCGACTGGGAGGAAATTCTTATTGACGTGGAGAAGGCATATGGTTCTAAATGTACGGTGTGGTTCAGAACCATCATCCAAATCGCCTTAAATCTTAAAGCTTTCACGCAAAAGGTTGTCAAGAGCAACCTCCATCCACGATTGCTTTCAGCTGTCAGGATAACCTTTTAAATGCCCAGCGTTGTTCCTTGGTAGAGATCAATCATGCTTTCTTGATTTCCTAGAATCATAAGCGAGTTATTTATTTGAACCTTTTCTGAACATCACAACTGCCAAGCCTTCTCTCCTTAAAGACTTCAAAGGACACTCCTCTCGAATTCAAGAACGCTTATCACTGCATACATTTCCTAAGTGCTTCTAGCTGCTCTTTGACGCGTTGGGAGGTGTGTTATAGACACTATGATCGTTGTCTTGACTCTAAAATTTGACAGTGCTACACCAGAGCCCTTGCTTCTTCCAGCAGTCTCTATGTAAGCATCAACACCTGGCGGGATATCCATCATGAACTAATTACGAATGAGTTTCATACAGACCATCATCATGCAAATCAACACTACAATCGCAGTGATCGTCATCATCGTCTTCTTGGTTTGGTTCCTTGCTATTATCATTGGAATGAAGGGTATAAACATATGGGTGTGTAAACTCTCTAAAATAAATCTTCTCATCTAACTTACATTTAAACTAATCATTCGAGATATGTTAGGCACAAAAGATGTATGCCTCCCTCTTTCCTGGCTACCGCTTTATGACTGAACAGAGAGTTGATAACGTTTAGGGCTGACGCAAAGGCTGCTTTGGACACTGAACGAGCTACGGCCAATACCACGACGGTTACAGCTGCTGTAGACTAGTGGTTGACTGTTCTGGTGTTCTATCTGACTATGGATTCCCTATACTTTTAGGAACACAATCTGGTCACGTCCAGATCGGCTCCATGGGCCAATAAATCAGCGAGCCTCCTTATTAAAAATAAGCCAATGTGTTTGATTTGCATGTACTAGGTAGAACTTTAGTAAAAGAGAACTGTTAGCAGAGCAATTTAAGCATGCTTCTTGCAAAACCAGAACGCTCTTCCTATCTCATGTGTTCTTCTTACGTCTAGATACTAGATATGTGCTGGGAGATAATGAATGATTGGAGTAACCTAGTGAGAAGAGGGGTTTTAGCAAATAAGCACCCTTGGCACACACTAGAGCAGCATCTCTAGACAAGTTCAAATTCACCACATCATCGGAGTTCAGAGCCAATGTGGACTAGGTAGCCGGGCATTCGATTTATTCAAAATCATTCACAGGAGTATCTAGTAAAACTCCGTCACACGATTTATTTCTTCAAACCATATCACGATCCATGATAGTTCAAGAGATATGATCTAGCTGTTCAGCTTGACGCGGCTAAACAGCAAGTAAACAAGCAGGCGCGCAGTCGCTATTATCATTTTTACAGAGGGCGCGGTTCTAACATGTTGATGTTCACCAAAAGGGTGCGAATAGAGGGCAAGGATAAGCAAGGCTAACATGCTCTGTACAATCCTCAAAACTCCTTTCTTAGCAGGCGTGACGGTGTTAAGGTGCCGAGGAGGGGGGTGGCCCGTGCCACGTACCGCAATGACGAAACTATGTGAGCTTGTGAACCTGACCTTGCGCGTTTAACATCAGCCTAGACAGCTTCAATAATTCTGTCAACCACATTATTCACAACGATACGTCGCAGCGACACTTGTTTGTTTGCCTCAGAAAGCTCCAGAAACAGACGTCTCCCATACATAATGTGGAACGACGAGGATAACAACCCGTACGGGACCAGTTTCGAACGGCGCGATTCAACGTCCTCATCTACGGCGAATCCCAACTCGCCAGGCTCTCGTGAGTTTCTATGCCTACTCTTTCCTGCTAGGTCACAAGATTATGGAATCAATATACTTAAAAGATGATCCAGATGCTGACCCAGAGTGGGATCTCATAGATGGTTTCGCGGAGCCAAACACTCCTTCAACCACAAGTGACATCCATCCAGGAGCTGAACGGGACGTCCGCCCTTCACAATATGACACTAGTGATGCCGGCAGCGATGAGGAATATGGAGGAAGTACGCAGGTAGCCCCAAAGAGGAAGAAGGGAGGTTATGATAGCCGAATCGAGCAGATTCTCTATGAGAACCCTGATCTCCCCATTTTAATCGTCGACGCAGGGAAAAGCTTGGAAAGTGGAGGGAAATACATTGTCTATACCATCAGAACTGGCGTATGTTTGTAAAGATGTGCAAGTGCTCCCATGCGCTAATTGTTTTAGGACCTAGAAGTCCGTCGACGCTACTCGGAATTTTCTTCCCTTCGAGATGCTCTCTCGCGATTGCACCCCACTTTGATAATGCCACCAATTCCGGAGAAACATACAATGGCTGACTACGCCGCGAATCCAACAAAGGCAAAGCAGGATCAACAAATAATTGACCTGAGAAAACGTATGCTTGCTGTGTTTTTAAATAGGTGTCGACGGATGGATGAGGTCCGGAACGATGGGGTTTGGTGGAGATTTCTTGATCCAAATTCGAGCTGGGTATGGTTGTGTAAAACTCACTTTCTCAAACAACTTTACTGACCGATAATAGAATGAGGTTCTACATTCCCATCCCATCGCGTCGATACCCAAGTCTATTATGAAAGCCCCACCACTTGATCCTGCGAACCCCTCACCTGCTCATGCATATTTACCAATCCCAGCATCATCCGCTAAGCTAAAAGCTTCTACTCCTCCGACTGTTAATCCCCAGGGTGTACCAAACCAACCTGTAGAATATGTGGCCAGTCCTTCTACTCCTGCTCATACGGTACCTAGCCCTCAAGTTTTTGGACGATTCCCCCCGGAATCACAACATATGAGCGAACAGGAACTGGATCCATATTTCATAAACTTCGAGGCCTCGACAAAGGAACTTGAACTTTTACTCACTGGCTCTATTGAAAAAGTTAATCGCCGGACCCTCACACACCTCTCTTCTTTGTCTTCTGACTTGGCTGAGCTTGGCGCTAGGTTCAATGGATTTTCTCTGTCGGAACCGTCACCATCTCTTGCTGCAGCAATCGAACGTGTGGGACAGGCGGTGGATTCTTCTTATTTGGCTACTGAAGAGCTATCAAGCTCTCTTGGAGCCAGTTTTGCTGAGCCTATGCGAGAAAGCGCACAATTCGCTGGCGTAGTTCGTGGCGTCCTCCGATATCGTATTCTCAAGCGAGTTCAACAAGAGATGACAAATGACGAATTAGGCAAGAAGAGAACCCTTCTCGAATCTCTAGAGAGAAGCGAATCTGAAGCAAAGAGAATAGAGCAGTATTTAAGCAGTAGTGGAACTGGTAATCTACCACGAAGTTCAAATTCATCAGCGAGAGATTCTCCAATTTCCAGACGAGAAAACAGCCAAGAAGATACGGCATCCATAGACTCAGACTTCCCACCAACCCATGGAGATGCTTCATCTACCCCTTCAGTTGCGCAAGGCGCTCCTCAAACAGAGGAGCAACCTTCCGCCCACAAGAAGAGTTCTAGCGGTAACTTCATTACCAACAGAATATTTGGACGAATAAATCACGCCATCCATGGCGTTGTGGACGTTGATCCAGAGCGGACGAGGAGAGATCTTATCGGCAAGACTAGAGAATCGATCGGACAATTAGAGCAGGCTCAACAAGCGTCAGAGCAAGATGTTCGCAATGCAAGCACGGGTATCTTAAAGGATCTCAAACGGTTTCAGGCCGAGAAAGAAGACGATCTTAGGCGCTACATGGTAAGTCTAACCACCTTTGACTATCTCTCAACGGGCGCTAATATCGTAGCTTGCCTATGCGAAAAGCCAAATCGAGTGGGCGAAGAAAAACAAAGAGACCTGGGAAGAAGCCAAAGCGGAAATTAATAAGATAGATGAGAGTTGATTATGAGGTGGTTAGCAAGTAGTTATGAGACCAGAATAATCCTAGTTTAGGAGGGAATTACTAGACTAACTTCGGCTGGCGATGGATCTGAAACAACCTTCTGCATTGTTGGTATAATTAATTGCCAGGCCGGTCTAACAAAGCAACGTAGTAATACAAAGCAATGTAGTAGTAATAGATCGGCCGTGCTGCGTCTACCTATATGTATGTAGTATGGTGCTAATTAGGTCCTCCGTAGGGTGTAATATAGACTATAATAATCCCGGCTCTCCCTGAATCAATAGTAGTGGGCTGGCCGGACTGGACCGCGAACGACAGCAGTCCTTAGTTAGCAGTCTGGTCTCTAGGTCAGGGACCGGACTGTACAGCAGTCTTTGTAATATCTTATGACTGGTCTGCTGACTAATACCTATTTTTCATACGCTTTTAGGTGCCTTTTTTTGGTTATTTTCATGACTAGTTGGGACTGGACAATATATATAGTATAGTACTCACTAATTGTCTAGTTCACAAACTAGACTAATTGAATTTATAAGATAAAAATGATGTGTTTAAATATTTATTTTAGTAAATAATATATTAACATGATAACTGTGTTATGGAAATACATTTAAGCATGCAAACTTTTCAAGAGCTCATATGCGGAAATGTTTTTCTTTAAACCCGCCTTTTGTATCCTATTTATGCCGACACCTTCTATTATAGAAATATATTTTAAGGAAGATATAGGCACGTGACTGCTATGCCAATAATTAAATATCAGCTAGTTTATTATCTAGGGGTTGATAAAGTTATTTTATCAATAATAGACAATACACATAAACTAAATTGTACGTTAGACAATATTATTATTTACTATATTGTCTCCGTGTCCAGAGTTTTGTCCTAAGCTGCGTCTTGAGCACCCTGAGCATACGCTGCATCAGCCGGAGCTTGCACAGAGATTCTTTTCGGAACCCCCCAGAAGCGGGTATTGTTTCCATGTTCGTCTGTAATAAACAGTGTAAATTCCTGCTGTACAGAACACAGCCACCTATTTCAACATATTAAGATGTCATGACGGTATCCGTTCTCCGCTCCCCTGTTACACTTATCAAGCGGTTGCAATGTCATTTTTTTCGGTCCAAGGCGCACCAACCGTGGGAATGGAACCACCAAAATAAGCAATACATTTCGCATGTAAATAAATCCTTGATTGGCCATTTCTCATTTCTCTACTGCAATACTATACAACTGCCCGGTGAGCCTATTTAGGTGGGACGGTTGCTATTTTTAATATGCCTGTGCCCTGCCTCAGTGCTGTCACACAACCCATTTCACGGCCACGATTCGGCTACAACTTGCCTCCAGGCGCCACCGGTGTCGATGACCGTAAATAGATCAAGATTGTCTCTCGCTCTTCGCTGCAATAAGTCCAGTCATAAGTATATCAAAGAGTACTATTTCAAAAGGAAAAGCGTCCCTTACGTTAGATTTACCATCAGCAAGCCTTCTTCTACTCTTAATCGCAAGAAACGCCAAACATTATCTCTGTTATTAATCCTTATCAGTAGCAATGTCTTCAACAAACCACGCGAAGATCCAAGCTGCCTTGTCTATGAACGAGTTCATGCCTGTAACCATCAGCGCAATCATGCCGGAAGAAGACGCGCTATTTACTAATTCTTGCGATGGCAATCTCGCCGAACTGCAGCGGCTCCTAAAGGATCCAGCCATGATCAGCATCGTGAATAAATGTCGAACAGGTGAAGACGGCGTCTTGATCCACGGCCGGAGCAATCTCTACCTTATGCTCCTTCTAGCAGCAAGAGCAGGCCGAGCAGCGATTATAGATCTACTTCTCACCTTTGCAAGCAATCACGTGTTGTCGGTAGATCACTTGGTCGACAGAGATCTTATCCTCGCTACTCTTGACAGTAACAATATCGAAGTGTTCCAGAAACTTGTCGACGTGGTGCCTGCCTGTACAAATCAAGATTTGGGACATAGCGGCGATCCTCTGAATCAAGCCCTGTGCAGAACAGTATATCAAATGAGCACCCCGCAACAAGCTATCGAGCTGACTTCGTTTCTGCTCAAAAACGGCGCTGATCCTAACAGTTCCTGTGGAACTGCAGGCGGAGGTGATGGCGTCCAGCCTAATAGCAATTTGACAGGTGCATGCCGCCTTGCACCAGTGGAGATTGTTGAGTTGCTAGTACAGTATGGAGCGCGGGTCTTGCAGAGCGGCGCTCTTCAGATAGCAGTGATCAAAGAACGTGTGGACGTTCTTGATCTGCTTCTCAGGAGTGGAGCAGACGTCAACGAGAGGCTCCCGTTTGTCTTCAGCTTCGAAGAACTCGATGAAGAGGCCAAGCAAGATTTTTGCTCCGGGTCACCTCTCCATCTCGCAGTGAGACGCAGGGTGCAAAAGGCTGCGTCGTGGCTGCTGAGGAACGGAGCTGACACGACTCTACGAGATGCCAAGGGGCTGACTGCACTTGATCTTGCCCAGGAGAGCGATGACATGACAATTCTAGAATGTTTCAAGCCACTCTTGTAAAATTGTTGAGTTTCTGTAACCTCTCATTGCCATACAGCATTAGAAGTAGGCCCTGGCAAATCGCAGTCACTTATTTTTTCCAGTGTGCACCTGTGAACCTTGCACCACCACCAATTTTGAGTGGCAGCGCAAGTTTAAATCGCTGTCATTCTAAAGAAAAGGGGCATCATTCAGTCAACCAAAATTGTGGATATACTTACTCTCTGTACCTTAAACCAACACCTTCTGCTTCTACTCTCCACTATGGCATCATCTTCGACTTGCGGCCCCCCTGCTCCGTCAGGAACTTACACCGACACTTCTACTGCTTTTGCTGCTCTACAGAGCCATGCAAAGGCTAATGGGTATTCACTCAAGGCAGCATACAAGAAGCTTACACGGGTAGTATATACCTGTGATCGCGCTCGGGGGTATGATTCTAGAGGGAAAAAGACCTGACGTACACCTAACTAAACGCTGCAAAAGAAGTGGGAGTAAGAAGTGCAACTGCCGCATGGCAATTGCAATTCGATTCGATAAGAGAGATCAGAACTGGAAAACAGAGATTTTAGAAGGAGCACATAATCATAGGCCATCAGGAGGCCCTGAAGTCTATCCTGCATATAGAATTACTGCAACTACGCCGGAACCTATGCTAGGATAAAGCCTCAAATTAAGAATAGACTATCAGTTGCACAAGGTCTTAGAAATCGTCCGCGACGAAGACCTAAGTCTTGCTTTAGTTGCAAAATATATCTCTAATATTGTCTAACCAATTCGATTTACTAAGCTTAGTAGATTAATACCAATTGACTAGCTTTTAAGAGTAAGATAACTTAAGAATTTAGCTGATTTATACTAATAAAAATACGATGAGTTATCAGAAAAAAACTTCTCCCTAGTATCTAGCCCTCAATCTAGCCTACTTCGATAACTCTTCTTCCTCTATCCGACTGCTCTCTCTCTATATAAGTAGAACCCCTATCAGGGCCTCAGGCAGTCAGGGCAGGTGAGGCAGCCCACAATGTATCCTAGAGAGCTCTCGTCCTTCCTTCTTCTTCCCTCTACAAGAGATACCACACGAATAGCACACACCATAGAATACGAGTCCCATCGTCTTTTTATCCCGTGTACCATTCGTTCCGTTACAATATGCCTCAAGAACGCCGCGATCTAGAAGGCAATATTATCTCTACTAAAGCTAATTGGACACTAGAAAATATTACTATCTAGCTAGATAATAAGGAGAAGAGAGAGGAGGAGGAATATAATAGACTTCAGGAAAAGTTCACTGGTAACAGAAATAGCTTTCTACAAATAGGCAGAGGGAGATATGGGGTTCGATTGTAGAGGGATATACTACGGATACTAAACATTATATCTTGTAATTAGCTTCGCTTTTATTTTAATTAATTATGCTTGTCTATATTTAAGAATTATCTCAGGGTTGCATAAATTTTCCTTGCACCGCCACTATATTTACTAGGGTAGGTGAGATTAATAAATGCACAATATACGACAGAAAATCTAAAAATTTCACCAAGTGACTGCGATTTAGCAACACCCTAGATGTATCTGAATATAATCATTGGTTCAGACTGATTTTACCACCGGGCAGACAAACTTAGAAATATCAAGCTTTTGTTCAACAAAATCAGTTCTATTGTGTATGCTTTGGTATGAACCCAAAATTTGAAACCCGCAATGATCTATTCTCTTCTCTTCTGTCTCCAAAAGAAACCAACATTGTCCCTAAAAAAAAAAGCAAACGCCTAACACCCCGCAATCTGGCACTTTTTCTGTCCAATCTAATTCTTGAGATCAAGGCCGAAATCTTCAGGAGTTTTAGCATTATCTCTCATTGCATAGATATTTGTAACCTCTAATCGCGCCTTGAGGTACGGCAACTCATGTCCTATCCAGTAGGACGTGTCCGCGGCTGTCTCAAAGTTAAAACCTCTTGCAACAAATCACAATACCATGGACTTCAGAACATACCATTTTGAGAATTGAACACCCTTGTGGCTCCAGTAGCCCAAATTCCCAGAGCTTGCGACATGGCAAGGACGTTCTCCGGTGGGTAGACTCCATTGACCAGGCCCATGGCACTGGCAAACGCGGCACCGTAGACGCTATAGAAGTATCCGTATTCCGGGTTTGCCGCGACAAAAGCGGCGGCCATCGGCTTGCCAACGTTCACGTTGGTATAGAAAACCAGCTTGGATGGATCTTGCGGACTGTTCTGCTCTAACCATCCAACGATTGCCATCGGGTTCTTGGATGCTGGGGAGCCAACGCGCTTCTCGAGTTCCGCACTGGGTGTGGGTGCGGCCAGAACGGAGAATTGAAAGAAGGCAGCGAATGCAATGAGGAGACAGAAGAGGGAGGTGAAAGAATGGCGACGAGCGCATGAGTCGGTCCCGAAAAGAAACATCGTGCTAAAACTGGACGGAGATATTGATTTGAGTTAGATAGAAGTCCTAGAATAGAGGAGAGGGGTAATGGAGTTGAGTTCTTCAAAGAAAAGCTTGATGACCGGTAAGAGGATAACTGTAAAGATGCAATGCTGTTTTTTATGGCCTCTTCTTTAAAAATACCACCAACTTTATATACATTTCCATCAAGACGAAAGGAGCTGGGAGGAGCGGGCAGCAGGTCTTGCTAAGAACTTGCCATGATCCAGGCGCTCCAGAACAGGATCCAAAGAGTCTCTGGGTAGTAGGCTTCGACTCTAGAAAGAATATCTCCAGAGGCTCTGCGTCTCGAAATAGCCCTGTTTCTGAAACCCAGGAGCCAAGCCGAGCAAGAAATTTTCTCTGGTCGGCCCCAGCCCAATGCAACCCGCTCCTCTCATAATTCCTCTTAACGTGCAGACCCGGCCCGACCAAGGGGAACGATTCCAGTCACATGGAACGTCCCCAATTAGATCAGCCACTCAATGAGAGACTGCCATATATCCGGAGATCATCACCATTGTGCTTCTCGAAAGCCCAACAGGATATTTCCCGTTTCTCCTAGCGTGGCTTAGCTGTAATTGTAGCGCCGTCCGGAGGTGGCGCAGGTACGGCACGGCGGGTCGTCCCACCCAACAGCTCTAAATCCACGACCCTCCATAGGATCTCTGCGCTTAGAATTGTATGCGCCGTGCAAAGCGACGGCGCGAAGCTCGAATTCGTTGACTTTGAATCATTCGTGGATGAGCTGAAGTTGAGTGTGGTGGAAGCCGCATTGAAAGATCAATTAGCAGGACTGGAGGCTTTAACCCAGAAATAGCTTAGGATGCTATTTCTATTTCTTTGATTTTTTAAAATATTCTCTAGTCTTTTTTCTTTTGTTGGAAATGACTATGATATAAAACAGCCTGCCTTTTTCGCCCCCACAGAGGAAGAATAACGAACGGCCGACAGTCACTTGACGCGGAGATTTCGGGAACTAATAAAAATTCCGATATGCATTCTCGGACTTAGCCCAGCCTATCCGATTTGTTCGGAGACAACAACTGTAAACCCCATATCGTATAACAGGGATACTACTGGTAGTACTAGTATTGGGAGAATAGTATATTACAGAGTGAGGCCGCAAGTTATTTATGTGATTTAGACCTGCAAGACAGTAAATATTCCGGGTTGAAAATGACTTATTCCCCTTCACTCCCAAAGACGCATCGCGCCCTAGTCCTGACTTCCACAACTCAGTCCCCAGAAGTTAAGATCATTCCAACCCCTCAACCATGTTGCGGGAGCGCAATACTTCGTGTTAAAGTAGCGAATATCATAGGATATTCCAAATATATCTACAATGGCACTCGGAACTACCCATTTCCTATGCCCCTTGTGATCGGGACAAGCGGCCTAGGACGAGTTGCAGCTATTGGACCTGACGCTACCCTCCTCGAGCCAGGGCAGCTTGTATTTATCGACTGCTTTGTGCGAGGACGAGACGATCCGAATGCCGCTTTCTTGCTTGGTGTCCACGAAGGTCACACGGAGGGAAGCAAGAAACTAATGCGTGGGGAGTGGAGGGATGCGACATATGCTGAATATGTTAAGATGCCCCTCGAAAACTGTTATCCGTTGAATGAGTCCCTCCTTGTGGGAAAGTTTGGCTACAAAACCGAGGATTTGCAGGACATATCTCGGTGAGTGACGTTTCTAAAGGTGTTTATATTGGAAGAGTAAAGTCCATCTCAAGTTGCGAGAGCAACTACTTGGATCAGGCAGGCACTTATCATCCAAGCTGATAATATTTTAAGGCTAAAAGGGGTATTCAAAACTAATAGCTTTTAGACTTATAGTCCCTTACGGCGGGCTCGCTGACATTAATCTCAAGCCCGGAGAGACCATTATTATAACTCCCGCAACAGGTGCATTTGGCGGAGCTGCAGTAAAAGTCGCCCTTGCAATGGGAGCTCGGGTCATTGCTATGGGTCGTAATTCTGAAATACTTAAGAAGCTTGCAGCTAGCCACGAACGAGTTGAGATTGTTCAGATCACTGGTGACGTGCAGGCAGATGTCAAGTCCTTGCAATTGTTCGGGCAAATTGATGCATTTTTTGACATATCCCCACCTGCAGCAGCAGATTCTACACACTTCAAAAGCTGCATCCTTGCTCTTAGACATTCTGGACGGGTCAGCTTCATGGGAGGCCTTAACGGGGATCTTACTATTCCAATTAAGGCAGTTATGCATAGGGACTTACAGCTTAAAGGGAAGTGGATGTACTCTCAACAGAATGTTAAAGATCTCATCAAGATGGTCGAGATTGGGTTGCTAAGGCTAGGTGGGCAGAAAGTTTGCAAGTTTGCATTAGAAGACTGGGAGAAGGGATTTAACACAGCAGTAGACTTTTCTAGAACAGGTGAGGCAGCAGTTATTGTCCCGTAAATGATACTATAGCATTCTCTTTCCGCATAAACAACCACTTGTTACGGCTATGTGTAGTATGGTATCCGTCTATACGACGAATCCATGGATTGGACGGTCATAGAGATGAACTCCATAGACCAATTCGGCTACTATACGAGATTTTTCAAATACCCTACATTCTAACCTACCCCCCCCCTAGATCAACTAGACAGCCTGTCTAATTCATCTTCCCCCTTATAGATCGATTAGATCCACTGAATCCACTGAATCCACTGAATCCACTGAATCCACTGATTCTTCCACTGATTCCAAGTCCTCAGTACTACTAATCAGTGATACTAGACGCCTTCTAGAACCTTCTAATCCACCTGATTCACCTAATCCACCTAATCCACCCCTCCTAGCCCGATTCTGTCGCTTTCTCCCTGCCCTCTGTAGGCTACCAATTGCCCTACGCGAATTCATTCGACTAACCACCTTACTAAGGCTTAGTTTAGGTGCTTTCTTAGCTTCCTCAATTGACATAAGGGGTATTTCAGCTATATCCTCTTCTATGACATTCAATTACGAATGAGGATATCTGTAGCCTAGTCCCCTAATTAGCACAATACCTAAGAGCCTAGGCAGATACTTACTTAGTAATCCCTACTTAGTAATAAGCTGATATCCTGCCTTTGTATACTGAACTACTCTACAGAAAACGCGCCTTTGTTCCCCTGCTAATCGTTGTCCCTTAGGGATAAAAAGCGTTACAATGGTTCCATTTGTATATATATCCTCTACAAGGACGGTATTCACTGCCTTTATACGCTCTGTATTGATTTTATTACGTTTAGATACCCTTTTCTCAATTTCTGTAAGAATAAGAGCTTCTGTCTCCTGATCTTCGGCTATATTTAGGCTATAATCCCTATGATTTCGCTTAGTAGGTACTTAAATATTAGGGTAGTACTAGGTAGGTACTTACATTTCTTCACTAATACTAGTACTAGTATTATTAGTATTTGAAATCCAATGGGGTTTTCTTCCAAACCAGACCTCAAAAGGAGTAGTATGCCCAGGTAGGTGTCGATTTGAGGTCGTATTAGTGATCTCCTGTAGTTTAGGTAATAAGCTTACCCAATGATAAGAATCACCCTGCGCTTTACGTAGAGCTGCTAATCGTAGCTTAAATGTCTTATTTGAGACTTTAATACTCCCTATAAATAAATAGTAAGCACCTAGGCAGCAGAGTAAGTACTATACCTACCTTGCGTTTGGGGGTGATATGGCCTTCTATGGATATTTGGGATAGGGGGGCTCCTTGTTTCTAATAAATCACTAGCTTCCCCCCTTGAATTCAGTGCTATTATTAGAATAAAAGGAGGCAGGCTGGCTACACCAGGTAAGATATTAATACCCTTAGAGCTTCTGCTACCCCAGAGCTCTCTTTCCTTTCAAGTGGAAATAGCCAAATCATTCTTGAAAAGTGATCCTTAAGCTAAAGAACCCACTGGTATTTGCCGTCTGGCTGGCTTGAAAAGTCTATAAGATCCATGTATACTCGATCTAGGCAGCGGTGGCTTGTAATTGGCGTAATTGTAGATGGTTCTTTGTTTTCTGCATTAAGAATACAGATTTTGCACCTAGCTAGTACCCATTTGACGTCTTCTTGGGTAATACTATAGTATAGTTCCGTTGCCCTCTCATGGGTTTTATTTATACCTGCCTAGTATTAGTACGAATTTCTAGGGTTAAGGTTAGGGTTAGGGTTTAAAGCCTAGGTACTTAGCTTATTTAGACGATTTATAGCAAATATACTAAGTACCTAGGTT